>JAHWFO010096756.1:0-17808 GCA_023313115.1 Rhysida immarginata | reverse complement strand
ATCTAATATCGTTGTGGTGAAAGAGTTTTTTATTTCTTAGTTTACCAGTATCTGTAATTCAATATCCCTACCGGAGACCTCACACGTGGACCAGCTGGCCATACAGGCTCCGGCCAGGGCTCTCTGTAAATCAATTCTAAAGAAATAATAAAGAATAAAGAAATAAAACCATCCGATTCCTCATGCAGGCCAATGGCTATAAACAGTTGATTTCACACACATGATGGAGGAAGACAATTCTAAGAGAACTAATCCCATCAGCCCCACAGTCTACCCTAGTGCAGACTAGAGGACTGCATTCACACATTTTTCGCTCGGCGGAAAAACATTACTATAAAACCCGCTAGGTGGCAAGTGGTCGTGATAGAACGAGCGAAAAAGACTGAACAAGCAGGGTGTTTGTGCAAAGTTCCTAAGCCAGGATGACCGAGTGTATCGGCAGAATTTATCGATAAAGTTTGGGAAGCTATTCAATGTAGCCTGGGGAAATCAACGCGGAGTGTGAGTCATGAAGTACAGATTTCACAGCCCACTGTCTGGAGAATTTTGAAAAAGAAACTGTCCGTACAAAGTGCAGATGTTACAAAATCTCAGACATTGATAGGACAAAGTGCTTTGAATTTTGTGTGAAAATGCAGCGCAGTTTTGAAAATGACGATTTTCCGATCAATTAGTTTTCACCGATGGAGCTACATTTCACGCGAGTGATAAAATAAACGAGCAAAATGTGTGCTTACGGGGATCAGAGAATCCCAGATTTACAGTGCAACACGTGCGAGATTCCCCAAAGGTAAATGTTTTCTGTGCTGTGTCGAAAAAGAATGTGCAGCCCCTTCTTTTTACAGGAGAAAACTGTCATGGGAAGCTCTTATCTGGATATGTTAAACATATGGTTGATGCCACAGTTGCAGACACAGTGACAACTTTATTCTGCAATTAGATGGTGCACCACCACACTGGGTTTAGCAACGTGCGAGATTATCTTGATGAACATCTTCCTGATAGATGGATTGAACGAAGCGCCGACGACAACATCGCACTGAACCAATGGCCACCCAGAAGCCCAGATTTGACACCATGTGACTTTTTTTCTTCTGGGGCTGCATGAAGGATAACGTTTTTACCCCTTCTCTTCCAGTTGATCTAGCAGACTTGAAACAGCTTATCAAATCCTGTATCATCGCAATTGATTCAGAAACTGGAGATACTCTAAATCGAGTTTGGGGGGAAATGGATCATAGAATATCTGTGATCGTCTCTAAAAAACCCGTTAAACGTTCACCTACACTTCTGTAACAGGTAACATTAAATATCTTATATTTGTCACTGTTTTATAATGTATTGAAAGTATATACTTACTCATGAATCACCCTGTACTTAATGTTAAATCTAATTTATTTAATTTCCTTTATTCCAATATTATATTACTTTATGCACTATGTATATAAAAAAAAACCCACACAGATTTGCAGAATCAACAGTGGCCACATTCCAAGAAAAGGAAAGATTGAAGTGTAATGTTGCAGCTAATCTCCCAAAGAAGGGTGCCGTTAATTAAAATTAAAATAGAACTCGTGATATGGAGATTTACTTGGAGATTTATTTATAAATATTAAAGAAAATTAAAAAAAAAAAAAGAACATACATAGGAATAAACAATACAACTGAATTCAATCCGTTCTGTTGAATCATACCAAAAGTCAATTATAATGACAGACTAATGATAAAGTAGATACCCAGCACAATACTAAACAAACACTCCCAATTAACACATGTTAAACCGCATCTAACTAGAAACACCCTGCTAAACTGCAAACCTGGTTAATACCAGCAGGCACATCCTGCAATCTGCTGATAACCAAGGGATGGATCCAGTCAGTGTCTGAAACCCCTCCAAATCCTTTTCCAAAAAGGTGAGGCAATTCAATACCCAGATACCTGTAATATACTTGATGACCAGGTTTTCCTGTCATGGGTTAACTAAACAACCGATTACAAATAAAACTTCCTTCTCCTCCACAACAAAACTTATCAGGTCTGCACAAGGCTTAACATCCTTTCTCTCCCTTGAAAACAAATTAAAGTTTAGATCCTCAACTAGACTAAGTACCTGCCTTTCCACTACTTTGCCTTACAATGTAAAAACAAGATCAATTTGATTCTTCCAACCAATCCCTTGTAGATAAAACCTTTAACTACAAGGCTTTCTCTAAACTTGTAAAAAGCCCCATTTTCCATACAATCAGGTAATTCTAATCCCAGTCTGCTAATCCATTATTCACATTCCATAGTACGTAATATTCTTATTAAGTTATACACCGTCCATACAATCTAATCTGCTGTTCACTTCTAAGTCAAATCTCAGTTACAATTACTGTATTCCAATTTCCAAATAACTCGCATTAAACGCAAGTAATCCCCTTGTACAAATTCAGCTACAATTTACATATTGCATTATCACAATTTAAGCATTCCAACAAACTGGGTATACCAGTATCCTATTCTATTATCCAAATTGTGACGTAACAAAATGTGTACCTGTGGCCGTTCACAGCCTCGTGAGAAACAACGTACACTTGTTACGCACTTTAAATCTTGTTGCTACTAGATTAATGTAAAAGAGAGGCGTCACGGCACCATTTGTGAACAATGCATATATTTATAGAAAAACATAATACATGAATGCATTTTATTTTATTCAATACAAATACAATATAGCATACACAATATGTAGTATTACATTAATTTTTAAAAAAAAATCTGTAATGGCCGTTTGCTTTTTTTTATAACTTGCCTCCCCAAAAACTCCTCCATATCTGACATTGTGAAGTTAAATGTTTCTGGTGCACCGCCATGCTTAAACACAATCTTACCGTAGTGAAGATGGGCAATCGTTTGTCAAGTGAAGGTCTCTAATCTAATTGCAGCACAAATTGGATCCCGACTGAGTAGCATGCAGAGATTTCCGGGTTTATATATGCTACACTGACCAACCAATGAAATATGAACTCGGCTTAATTAGCCCATTGGCCCAGTTGCAACTTACGCATGGGCTGCATTGACCAATCAGAGCAAGACATATGAACGATGTAAGTTGTATTGAAGGGATAATTTAACCATGGGAATGTAAAATTAGTACGTTATTCTGAAATGTGCGTTAATGTGAGGTACGTTGTAACGGGATTTTTCTGTATAATCATCTAAGTCATTTTATCAACTATAATTCACACATTTAAATATTTCCGTTTGCTTTCACTTATGCACGGGCCCGCTTAACGTATATATTACTTATCTGTTCACAGTAGTTTTCACACATCACCGCAGTCGTTTCTTAAGTTGATAGATTGTAGCACAAGTATTCTCCCATGCTGTACTTGCTTCGGTCCCTTCCGTAAGACCTGTCCCTTCTGCTCTCAGGTGTGCTGTGGTGGCTCGTCACTCTCTTTCGCCCATCTCCAATCAGCTAGGCAGTGCGCTCTAGGCTTATGGCCCGGCTATCGTATGTTGATTCCACAGTTGTGACGAAACGTTGATGCTGATGTGTCCCAATGCATTTTGTGACGCAACAACACCCTCGCTCCGCACTTATTTCAATATCTAGAGACTACTCTATCTAAATTAAACAATTCATTACTACTAACTATCGTTTGGTCCCTATTCCTATTTAGTATGATCATATAGTGGTCTGTCTTTTCTAATATTGAATTCCCTCACTTAGCTTAATGTGGCTTAATCTTCACACCCTCCCATTGTTAAAACTCCCCCACACCCATTTAAATTAAAACTCCTTTATAACTCCTTTATACTCACTCTCCCTCTGTTTCCATGTCAATGGCATTGGCAATAATCACTCAACAAGTTAAACCATAAAAGAATAAACTAAATAGAATCTTTTTTTTTTAATATGAACAAAAAAAAAAGGAATTTGAACTTTATTTAAAGTAAATGTTTCGAATATAGATAATCATACAAACGAAAAGAAAAATTAAGTCGACTTTTGAAATTTCAAGAAAATACACTCTAATTATTGTTATCAATTATGTCCATAGGTTGAAGTTCGTCGAGTATCATGGTATCTAACTAAAATAAAATAGGATCAAAAAATGATACGGTAGTGTAAGTTTATTGTGCCTTACGCGTTTCAGCATTACGCCATCATCGGAGGCTATACATCTACAAGAAGTTAAACTGGCCATGGCCAGGTATTTATACATGATGTGTGGGATACTGAAACAAATAGGAAATATTGATATAATATTTGAATAGTCTTTGGATGGACATAAACAGGTATTGAATTTGATAGGAAGATTGTAGGAATGTGCAGACCTAATAGAGGGCTATGTGGGTAGCATCTGGTTTTTGTTCCTTGTTCGTGCCTCAGCCTTGATGAGTACTTGTATTAGGTCCTCTCTTTCAAAGAACGTCTGGTTGTTGAGTAGTGTTGATGGTTGTGTTTGTCGTCTTTTCGTGATTTCTACCTCTTCACGTAGTAGGATCTTGGCTTTGTTGTTGCTTGTCCAAATGACAGACATGCATTCCTCTATTCCTAACAATCTATGTTTGTTTTTGAGGAGATGTGTGGCGTATGCGGATGCGTTATCACCGTTAGTCCATGACCGTCTGAGCTCCTTGAATCTAATGTGAAAAGATCTGGTTGTACATCCTATGTAGACAGCGTCGCAATCAGGGCAAGATAGCTGATATACGCCCGCTTGTTTGTAAATATCATTGTCGGTGTTATTCTTCTTCGGATTGAGGAGTAGTTGGTTGTTATGCCTAGTTTTGAATGCGATCCCGAGGCCTTCTTCTCTGAATATTTTGGCGAGTTTATACGTCTCGGGACCGAAATAGCTTAGTGTTACGTAGTCAGTTTCTTGTTTAGGGCGGTTGGGTGGCTGTTTTAGGGAACGTTTGGTATTATTGAGAACTGTGGTTGTTACCTTGTCTGGGAAATCGTTGAGGCGGGCTAGTTGATATGTAGTGGCGATCTCATATCTCCTGGCTTCATTGGTGATGGGGTATGTGAGCGCTCTTCTAAAATTGTATGCTAATGCTGCTGTTTTATTTTGCATGGGGTGGTTGGAGACATATGGGATAATATTTGCTGCGGTGGACAGCTTTCTGAATATTGCAAATTCGAATTTATGTGTGCGGGCGTTTCTACGAATGTTGACGTCAAGAAAGTTGATAGCTTCATCCTTTTCATGTTCAAGGGTGTAGGTTAGTGCGTTGTGGGCGGTATTGAATATTTGTAGTATATTATCACTATTCGTTTTTTGTTCATCGAAGATAATTATGGTATCATCAACATATCGCCTGTAAAATATGATAGCTGATTCCTGAATAAGCTTGTCTATTAATGGTTCTTCGGTATGTTGTAGGAAGATCTCGGATACGGCAGCACTTATTGGAGACCCCATGGCGATTCCTTCCGGGATAGTGAAGAACTCATCATTGAATGTGAAATAGTTGTGTCGGCGTAGTAATTTTAGTAACAGGATGATATCATCGCATTCTTTGGGGTCATTACTCGTCTTGGCTAAGTTCTGTTTGATGACTTCAATCGTTTCATTGAGTGGCACGTTCGTGTATAGGTTGACGATATCCAAGGAAAAGAGCCTCATGTGTGTGTGTGTCAAGTTTGAGATCTTTAAGTTGGTTGATTAAAGATGTGCTGTTCTTAATGAATATCACAAAAACTTTTAATATCTCACAATCGTATCAATGCTAATATAACCATCCATCACTATCACCATAGGCGTCCAACACTGGCTCTACTCCTAAAAATATTGCTGTGCTTCCCACCATACTCATTATAATAGAACCAATTCACTTTCATTTATAGCACAACACAAGAACCAATAAACACACTACACAGTACTTATCTGAACGCTGCAGTTACTTGTGAACAGTCACTACCATGTCTCAGTCTCCTTCCACTCATGGAGAAAAGCATTCCCGCCGTCGTTATGCCTTTTCTGTAGCAGAGTTCCCATGTTGGCTGCCCGGTGAGAGACGCTGCCCATCGCTGGTCGGTCTGCTTCGCCTTCCTATCTCTCGGCCAACAAGCGGTAGGATCTGTCGGCTCTTGCAAGCTAGCCCCCACACGCCTCGCTCTTTCTACAGCCCGGCTGTCTGAGTTACATCGTGGGGCACTAGCCACAGGTGTCCCGCGCTGCTCGGAGGCCCCAGTGCCCGTATGTCTGCCGATTGCCGACTCGGTGGGAGATACGGCCACGAAGCTATACTTTATCGTGCCGACCTCCCCAGTCCCCAGTCCCAACTGCTCACGCCCATACTGTGCTCCTCGCCAGCCGAAACCACCTGCCGCGCAAGCGACTTCACCTACCTCTTGCCGCCAAGGCTCGGGACGGTCGTGGAGTGGCCGGTTCCTACATCCTGCCGCCGCTCTCACTGGCCTCGCTCATCTATGGTTTTCTGCTCAGCCCTGCGTGGTCGTGCTTTTCTGAACACCCACTCTGAGATATTTACCTTTTCCTTTTAGAGTCAAGTTCTTGCTTCTATTCTACTTGAAGTCTAGACACTGAATATTCAATGTATTTTTTTTTCTATTTCTCTCTACTGTTCCTGCCTGCTTTGACCTTTCACCTTATTGGCTGCTATCTCAAGAGCAAAAAAATTCCGGGAAGTCTAGCCCAGTGAAGGTCATTGTTGTGGCAGCTCCATCTCTACTTCCTCGTTCACTGTTCCTTCATCGATTTCCTGCCGAAACTTTAAACAAAAAGAAAGCACATGTTTTCTGTCGAGCCCAGTGTCGCCATTACCAAAATTATATTTCAATTTTCTACTTGCCAATGCCATTAACATAAAACCGAACGGGAGCGATAAAACAAAATGAAATAAAGCCCAAATTCTCCCTTCGTTTTCTTTTCTATTAAAATTTAACTCCTGTCTTCATAGTTAACAGATTTTCCTATCTTAACGCCTTATACAACCCTCCCCCCCTACTAACTACCAAACGCGATTTCTATTTTCTGCTTTCTTTGCTAATTTCACCCCAAAATCCTGTATTACAACTAATATTAGACAACACAGATATGCCTAATAAACGGCATATCTGTAGTGGCGGGCCATGTGAGGTATAAAACGAAATATCACACATGTCCCGTCACAGCCCGGCTATCGTATGTTGATTCCACGCGTCCCAGATTTTCTACAAACCAACTGTAGGGGGATAGCGCCGTAGCAGTCAAAACAGGTTTGGTCCGTGCAGCTGGTGTCCCAGTGCCTAAGGATGCCAACCACTTACGCAGAGACAGATGAGGACTATGAAAGTATGATTTATCAAGTCTCCCCTAACTCTCTAGAATACCGGCTGCGACCCTCCTTACCCCGCACTGTGCACCGCACGAACCTGGTCACCTGTTGCTTAAGCCCCTTATCTCCCGCTGCTGCCCGCTCTGGCCGTCTCATCACTGCATTCAGCTCCGCTCGACTCCTATCACTGGCGTTGTTGATGTCTATGCCGGGGTGCCTCTCGCTCTCGTCCGGGATCTTTTTGCTTGTTTTCGCAAAATGAGAAAAGTTGTTCTCCGTTCTTTCGTCTTTCCACTTCAAGCACACTCCGTTTCTTCTCTATATCTCTCTGTATCTTTCATACTCACTTTTCTTTGTATTGTTTTCTCTTGTAGTTTTCCATTGGTCAAGGGGGGTCAATTCTGAGAAGCTGGTCATAGCGATGGTTGTTGCCAAGGTAACACCACTCCTACTCTTGTGCTCATTGTTTTACAGTTCGCCTGGCTTAATCCCTAGACAATAGGGAGATAGGCCTACTTTCCTATCGTATCGCTAATGATAAAACAGTGTAGGAAAAAAATTTCTTTTTCATAGAGAGAGACTAATTTCTTATTAATTCTAATGATTTTATTCTTTACTACCTTCTTGTGTCATTTTGATATTATTGCCTATTACCCGATTGAATAAATAAATAATTGCTTCGAGTAACGATAAGCCTCAATAAACAAAAAAATACTTTACATAAAACATCGCGAATCATGACTCCCAATACTCTATACAAATTTACAGAGACAAAAGGAGGGGTTTTCTATATTTAAAATATAGAAAAATTTCTATTTTAAAATATTTAAAAATTCTCTATTTAAAAAAAGTCATAATATAATAAAAGAAACAAGGTATCTACATTCTCCCTGCCCTTCTTCCTTTCTAAATTTTGCAAAGCAACAACACAGATATGCTCTTATATAATGGCATATCTGTAGTAGTGGGTCATATGGAATATCTACAAAGATATGACATATGTCCTGTCAAAAAATAATAAATAAAATTCAAGATTTACTACATGGTCTCTTTCCGAAGCTTATAACCATAAGTTAGGCCTAACTACAGTCTTATACGAGAATCTGCTTTCCAGCTAGGGTCGTCCAGTCTTGCCAGTTCCGCTATCCAGTTCTTCTGCAACCTCTTCTTCCATAATGGCTTCCATTGTAAACCGAACCTGAAGATCTAGTTCTGACTCCTGTCCAGACTTGCTTCTGAATGCCCTAGCAGCCAAAGAACAGTCAAGAAAAAACTTAAAGTCGTCACCTTATACAGGCAGGCTCAGTCCTGCCCTCTAATGGTGGCATGGGTGAAACTCACTCCACTTCTGGGTACGAGTGGAACCACCACTAGGCTCCCAGCTTTGTGACGTTGTGACGTTGTCAGTTGTTGTATTTTTTTTTGTATTGTTGCAGTAAAGTTTTCATGTGTATCTATCTATTTAGAGGCAGTGGAAGAACCCTCCTACCTTTGGAACTAAGAATCGATGTCTTAAAGCGCATCGATATAATAATCGATGCTTCTGTAACCATAGATTTAAGAATCGATGTTTTGTACACCATGCGGGCAGTTAGGCCTACTGTTCGATCCTCTTCTTTGTCTCGCCTTGTGATAAATCCTTTTATATACCTTTGGTGATTTATATTGTAATATTGCATGAATCTCGAGGCCAAGAGCACTTTGTGACTTATAGACTTGCGTGTATTCTCAATGATCTAGAGTTGTTAAGCCTGTATTTCGCCATTTGTATCTTATGTTTAGGCTAAGCTTATTGCTTTGCATGCTGGGAATGCGCATCCATTCCGATCTTAATTATCGACCCTTTCACCCCTCTTTCCGGAAGTATTATGGGTGATTCTGGCTTCACCACCAGAGGGAGTATCCCAGGATTCATAGCGAATTCCGTCCAGCTATAAAAAGGGAGCGGGAATTTTGAAAGATTCATTCCAGAATCAGTCCTCCTGACCGGTGGTTGTCTCCAGCTCTCTCTCTCGACTTCGATGCGATTCTTTTCGTCCCAGCATGAAAGGTAGTAAGAACCATTGTTTCAATATTTAGTTATTGTTGTTATTGTTATTAGGACCGTCCCGTTGTGGTCTATTATCCGGCTTCCATTGTATTTTCATTACCTTTCTCTCACACATATAAATACAGCTCATTAACGTTATTAAAATTGATATATTTTTCTCTTTTCTTAGTAATTGTTTCAACAGAATCGATGAATAGTCTGTCATAGGTTTCATTTGAGTGGGCACAGAATTGATAAAAATTGAAATTTATTTCCTTTTCTTCTCATGACTGAATTACCAACTGGAGGTACAAAAACCTTAGAAAACTGAAATGGCCAGACATTCTAGAATAAGAAGTGGACATCAGGCACTTGACAGCGACAAATTCTCAGCTGTCAGCATGGGTAGGCTCAATCGCCATTGGGCAAGATCTACGCTGTCATTCAAAGGTCACAGAAGACTACGCGGTAGTAGCTATAGATTCGTCGTTCGGTGAGATTGATGCGACGGGTCACGGTGGCTGCCTGAGCTCCGCAGCAGCTGTCGTCGGGATCTTAGCTTTTTAATTACTACAAACTATTATATCCTTAAACTTTTAGAGTATTGTGCTTTAGCGCTATTTAAGTAGTATTGTTAAGGATTATTAGAATATTCAGATTAATATAAAGTTTTTAAGTATACTTACTTGACGTTATAGAGACTGAATTTCTTTATATAGGCTATAGATAGTCTTGTTGACGCCCGCGATGGGGGACCCTCCCCCCACGCGCGGCCCTCGGTCCTCCTCGGAAGGGAGAACGGGAGGGAAAAGCAAACTTGTTGATGACTGTTCTTTACCAGACAAAAGAGTAAAAAATTCGGCTCCTTATCCAAACTCGGTTGAGGATGAGTTAGAAAGTTTTTCTGACTCCTCTCTTATTAAATATATACTGGAGCAACCATCTATTTCGGCTAAAATTAAAAAGAACATAAAGAAAAGATTGGGGAAAAAATTTCCCACAGATAAAAAAGAAAAAGATAAAAAAGAAAAATCGAAGAACAAAGTTTCTGAACCCCTGCTGTCGTCGTCATCATCAACATTAGCTCTGAATAGTTTACAAATGGATCTTGACCTTACTGGGAGCAGTCCTTCTGTTAATGAATCCGCCCCTACTATGTCAAATATTTCAAGTAATGCAAAATCAAATTTATCCCAAGCGAGGCAAATTCTTGAGAGAAAGATTGAGCAAGCTGCTCGACCTTGGCTCCTGGTTTCCGTGGCCCGTACAGAAGTGTTAGATTCAGCTTCTGTAGAAGCGAACTCTGATAAAGCTCCTAATACACAATCAAATGATATATCTCCTGGTTTATTTCGTCGCACTTTATCATCGTTGATTGGTTTTTCGCCGATAGTAACAAAATTAAGATCCGGAAAGTTTCTGGTCAAATTTGAGTCAAAAAACAAAGCAAAATCTTGCCTGAGATTCACAAATATTGGTGTATTTCAGTTGTCTTATGAAATACCTAACTTCTTGACTTCATCAGTGGGCTTCATATATGGTATCGAAGAACTGTAACATTAGAAGAGCTGCAAGTAAGTGCAGATGTTGGAAATATAATTACAGGCATAAGGCAATTTGCCCCTCCTTATGAAGGTGCTCTTTTCGATAAACTTTTGATATACTTTGACGTTCCAACTCCCCCTGAAAGAATAAAATTTGAAAATGAGTCTTTTCCAGTTTCAAGACCTCCTCCTAGACCAATGCAGTGCTTTCTTTGTCATAAATTAGGGCATTCAAGTCAGCGGTGTACTAGTAAGCAATTATGTTCGAAATGTCTATCACCAGAACATTTAAGAGCTGTGTGTACATCTGCCCAATTTATATGCACAAACTGTAATGGAAATCATTCCTCTTATTATAAAGGCTGTGACCGTTTTAAATATGAGTCTCTGATTAGAAGTAAAATAGTTTCGTTATACATCTCGTATTATGAAGCAAAACATCTTACTGATATGGAATTAGGAGCGTCGATTCCTATGCACCAATCCTATGCTTCCGCGACTTTGGTGAAAACTCATATGACTGGTGCTGCGCAAAATTCTCAAGGCAATTCTCAAGGCACTTCTCAATCATATCAACTTGCAAAAAATCCTTTATCCAATATCAACAACATCCATGAAAATTCGGTAAAAATAGCATGTACTACTTGTGGGAGGGAAGAGTTGTCTCCAATTTTTTCTTACCATTCCCCGATAAGACAGTCGTCAGGTTTTGATGCTTTTCTTGCTTCAAACACTGAGTGGCCCGAGTCTCCTTCTTTTGCTGCTCCAGTGTCAACAGTGGATACGGGTAACGGGTTGATAGAGCAAAAAGGTACATTATCTCAAAACAAAATCTTTTCAACAGGCTGATCATCTCTCGATAGTAGGCACTGATGCAGGCATTCTAAAAGCTGAAGAGTTAGGGGGTCATTGTTTAAAGTTGTTTATAACGTCACTTTTAGAAGTTACAAAAAACCAGTACGAGCCAAAGAGTATCGAAGATACCCTCTCGCTAATGAAATCGCGTATGTCACATACGCCTTCCTGGCTGGTGGATACTACTAGCTGGTGGAAAGGTTTTCCTCCGCCCTGGATCTAAATGTCACAACTTAATAAAAATAACCTTAGTATCCTTCATTGGAACGTTAGGGGTTTGATGGCAAATTGGGAGGATGCTGTTCTTTTACAAAGGAAATCAAATATTATGTCTTTGTGTGAAACTTTTCTAATTGATAATACTGTAGTTAATTTTCCTAAATCAAGAGTTTATGTAAATAATAGAGAAAGTCATGGTGGCGGTAATTTAGTAGTAGTAAAATCGGGTATTCCTCATTTTATAAATTATTTGGGCCATAATGATGGTGTCGCAATTATTGAATTAGTCACTTTTTTTCAGGAAGTCTGGTTACACATTTACTGTATTTACATTCCAGGGTATTTAACAAAAGGTAAGTGGGTGAGTCTTGTTAGTTCGTTTTCCCCGCCCTACATTATAATCGGTGACTTCAATGCTAAAAGTCCTGCTTGGGGGTGTTTAAACTATAATTTAAATGGTCGCAATTTGGAAGAGCTGCAACTGAAGTATAATTTCAATATTTTGTATACTTCAGAGCATACTTATTCGCCGCCCAGGCTGGACTGGTCCTCTTCAAATTTAGATTTAGTTCTGGTGTCATCGGTTTGTCCCTTTCTAACTTATTTAGAAACTACTCCAGGGGACTATGGAAGTGATCACCTTCCGATTCGCTTGCTGATCTCTGTTGGGGTCATCATAATCCTTTGGTTAAATCCACCCTTGGAGATGGAAATGCTTGTTTTTCGAAATCGAAAGTTGTTCCCCCTGAGGACCCACTTTTTGGGCCATCGCGGAACCGTGATATAATGGATCTTCTTATAGCCTATCAGGCTAAGTTACATCAGCAATCTTCAGAGAAGAAATCTTTGCCCCCAAGGCCAGTATGGTGGTGTCAGGAGTGCGAAGAAGCTATAGAACAGAGAAATAAAGCAAAAAGGATTTTTAAGAAATGCAGATGTCTGGAGTGCTGGGTAAAATCAAAAAGGATGAAGGCTGTATTTAAAAAGACATTAAAGAAGCATAGAAGGAATTTCTGGAAAGCGCTCATACAGAGAAATGAGCCGGGAAATATTTGGAAGATCTTGAAAATTTTTCAAAAACGCCTCCCTTCTTCAGTTCCGTTGATTGATGATGGTAAAGGCTCCTTTATGGATCCTAAAGCCTCCGCTGAAGCTATTCTACATTACGTTGTGGACTCCTCCTTTCCGAAAATTCAGACATGGCCAAAACATTTTCTGGCAGACTTTGAGTCGTCATCTGCCATCACTCAATGGGAGTTACCCTTTACTATCCCTGCTTTATTAGCAGCTATCAGGAAAAAGCGAACTGCGCCGGGTCCTGATGGACTTTTAAATCCCACTATTGGGAAACTTAGTTTGCACCAACTTAATTGTTTGTTGGTTGCCTTCAACTCTTCCTGGGAGACAGGAATTATACCAGGTAAATGGAAAAGATCTCTGATTCATCCGGTTCTTAAGCCAAATAAGCCACCCTCGTTGTCATCTAGTTACAGACCAATAGCTTTGACATCATGTATGATCAAAGTTTTGGAACGTTTAGTGAATAACAGATTACAACATTACCTGGAATCCAATCAGTTACTTTCGGAGTTTTGTCTAGGTTTTCGGAAGGGACGAAATCACATTTTTTCTGTCATTCGTTTAGTGGACGATATTCTTCTTGCAAAAGAGAAAAATGAATGTATCGGAATTGTTTTTTTGGACATAAATAAGGCCTTTGATTCAGTATCTCATGAAATACTCTCGAATAAATTAATTGATATACGAGTTCCAAAGAGACTGGGAACTTGGATAAACGCTTTTCTTAAGAATGGTCTGCAGCGACTCGTACTAGAAACATTCCTGTAAGTGGACCATTGATGTGTGAGAAAGCTTTAGACTTCGCAAGGAAGCTTGGCCATCACAACTTTCAAGCCAGCAGTGGTTGGCTCCATCGTTTCAAAAGACGTTTCGACATCACTTCCAATCTAATTTGCGGAGAAGAAAACAGTGTCCCTAGCAATTCAGTAACCACATGGCTTGAAAAAATGAAGCCTGTTTTTGAACAGTACAGTCTTGCTGATGTATTCAATGCAGATGAAACGGGATTGTTCTACCAGTTGCTGCCTCATCGCACTCTAACTGTGAAAGGAGAAACATGCAAAGGCGGGAAAAATTCGAAGGTGAGACTTACTGCGCTGTTTTGCGTAAACAGCACAGGTACTGAAAAGCTAAAGCCGTTGATTATTGGAAAATCTGGAAAACCCAGATGTTTCAAGAAGATAAAATTCTTGCCGTGTGATTATCAAGCCAACAGAAAAGCATGGATGATGCATGACTTATTCAACAGCTGGTTAGAAAAACTGGATAGAAAAATGAAACAACAGGATCGTAGCATTTTACTTTTAGTGGACAATTGCTCAGCACTCATAGCAGCTTCAGTACGTCATCCAAATGTACGTTTGGAATTCTTCCCACCTAACTGTACTCCAGTGCTGCAGCCTCTAGATCTTGGCATCATCCGTTCTGTAAAGGCGCAGTACAGGAAACAGCTGCTTAGAAAAATTATCTTGAATCTGGAGTCGTCATCTGAGAAGAAAGTGGATGTCAAGCAAGCCATAGATATGATTTCTATTGCATGGGATTCTGTCAAGATTTCAACAATCCAAAAATGTTGGTTTAAATCTGGTATAACTGCTGGTTGCGAAGTGGAAGTTTGTGATGATCACGATGATGATGATGATGATATTGGAGAACTCTGGTCATCTGTGACAAAATTAAGTGGACCTTCAAATGAAGTTCGTTTTGAAGATTTTGTGGCTGCAGATCCATCCACTCTGACATCCACTCTGAGTGCTACTGCGTATGTCGATCTGCTTCAGGACCACCTGCACCCCTTCATGAACTGTTTTTACCTTGCGGGCAACGGCATCTTCCAGCAAGCTAATGCGTCTCCACACACAGCCCTTGTGAAAGGGCAGTGGCTGGAGGTACATGCTACCAACTTTATGAGAATGACTTGGCCTCCACGTTCCCCAGATTGCAATCCCATTCAACATTTGTGGGACGTCATCGAACGACCTGTCAAGTTGTCACCAACACAACTGGTAAATGCAGCATCATTATAGAGTGCAGTGGAGCCGGCATGACTTGCAGTGTATAATATGCTCACTCAGTGTATAAATTATCAAAACAAATGAAAAAAATAAAGATTTAAACACAGCATACAGAACCAGTGAATCTGCAATAACATATTCAGATGCAATGAAGATAGTGGAAACAAATATGAAAAAGGTAGAATCTACAAATTAAAATACAAAGGATAAGCAGACACGGAATATTTTATAATTTTAAAATACCTGAAAATCTTAATTTTAAAACATCTCCATTTTTATTTTATATTATATAAACATCTCTTCTTGTAGTCATCATTACTTTTAAACTATTAGAAACGCAAAAGATCAACAAAACAATCGTCAATCATATTATTAAGTAGCGGAATAATGGAGCTCTATTCTTCCGCTGCTTATTGGTTTCACAGAGCCCGTCTGTCCCTTTTATAATTTCTGCATTTTTGGAGGAAGAAGATTGAAATTTGGCATGTAGCTTATTATCGTCAGGTACCACTTCACTATTTAGTTTGGTGTTGATTGCCCCACTGGGTTTGCGGTTTCGGGGGTGGGAGTTAGAGTGGACATTATACGAGTGTCAGTCAAATGAAAACCGGAAATATTTTTTTACAGCTCCTTTATTACAGAATTGGAACAAGTACACAAATTTTCAATGTAGTCCCCCTGATTTTCGATGCATCTCTGCCACCAAGTCGGGAGGGCATGGATTTCGTTTCAACTACGTTTCGGTCGCGAACTTGTGGCCACCTAAGGAGTCCTTTAGCAAGCCAAAGATGAGGAAGTCGGAAGGCACGAGGTCGGGAGAGTAAGGAGGATGGGGGAGGGGGCACTCCATACGCAAGTCCTGGATAGTCACCATGGCCGTACGTGCCGTATGAGGTCGTGCATTGTCATGCTGGATGAGAACGCCTGTTGAGAACAGTCCACGATGAGAACACCTGCTTGGTGCCTGTAGCAGGTTTCAGAATGTCATGCACTAATTTACAATGGGTGGCACTGGTCACAGTCTTGCCCTTATCCATGTAGTGTTCCACTATGAGACAATTGTGGTCTCAGGACAAGGTCAGAATAACCTTTCCTATGGAAGGCTGGCTGTGGCACTTTTTGGTGATGTCGAATGCTGCAATTCTCTACTGGAGCGCTTGGATTGTGGTTAGTAATGATGGACCAAGGACTTGTCACCCGTCACAATCCGCTCCAAAAAGGTGTCACCTTCAGGTTCATAGTGGCGCAGCAGCTCTGCCAAGCATCGACTAGCCTCTCTTTCATTTCGGGCATCAGTCGATGAGGGACCATCGTGCGGCCACTTTCCGGTATTTCAGTTTCTTCATGGACAATATACTGAGCACAGCCATAACCAACCTGTAATCCTGTTGCAAGGTCATCAGTGGTGACCTGTCTATCCTGCAGAATCATCTCCTCTGCCGCAGCAATCTCCTTGACTGTCATAAGATGATGTGCCTAGCCTGGCCTTGGCGTGTCTGCCAGACTTGTTGTGCCGCTGCTGAATTTCTTACACAATCCATACACCTGAGTCTGTGACACACATGCAGCACCATACTGTGCCAACATGCGTCGATGGGTTTCTACTGGTTTCGTGCCTACACTGTGTAGGAAACGGATCACTGCACATTGCTCTTCTTTGGTGCATTCCAACAGAGGAGTCGCCATATTGGAAACGCCCGTATGGCACCGCTGGGTCATGTGGAGGCTCGAGAACAATGCCAATTGATGGTGGGCAGTCCACGCCTATGTGTACTGGGTCTGATCGCAATGGGAGTGGTTTTCGATTTTTTACAGTGGTTTTCTGATTTTCATTTGACTCGATCTCATATTTAGGTATGTAGATGAAAATTTTTAGAACTTTTAAGTGTGCTGCAAGATTAAAAACTTTGAGAAAAACTGCCTACGTGGTCAACTAGGTATGGTACCGAGCTGGAAATGAAGTTCCCTGGGTTCGGATCCAGACACAGATTTTCATAGTTGTATGAAATTTCAGATTCCGAGATGATCTTAATACAGGCATTCGAACTGTTATGAAGTTATTAAATATATTGCATTTGCATTTGAAAATTCCACTGTTTTCATATTTGGTCCCATTAACTTTAAAACATATAAATAGGTTATTGCAAGTATTACTGATTATGTTATATGTTATAATTTAAATTCTCAAATCATTTTGTTAATTGATGATATATGGGCCTCTGTAAATAAATGTAGCCTAAATTTTCTGTAGTTTTTAATTTTTGATGGGAATGTGGTTATTTTCAATTAAACTTCTCTGATTTTAATTAACCATTACATTATATTCAATTTCTCGAACGAAATCTTTGATTAATTTTAACACCTCTTTTTGATCGTCATGTAAAACCATAATTTTTTACACATAAAGTAATATCAAAAGGTTTCTGCATTTTGGGAAACAAATGATTGGATAACCTAACCTAACCGAGTCTAACCTAACCTACCTAACCAAAACAAATGGAACCTAACGAAAACGGACAAAACCTAACTGAACCGAACCTAACCTACCCTAACCGAAACATATGGAACCTAATCAAAACAGACAAAACCTAACGGAACCGAACCTAACCTAACCGAAATATATGGAAACTAACCAAAACAGACCAAACCTAACCGAACTTAACCTGACCAAACATAACCTAACCAAACCATAACTAAACCTTTCTCACCTAAACAAACTTTATCACCAAACATCTGAAATCCCAAAAACACTCTTTCAATATTATGTTAATGGAGCTCCAAATTATCC
>JAHWFO010096753.1:0-32661 GCA_023313115.1 Rhysida immarginata | reverse complement strand
TATGAGATTAGCTGTGAAGACCCTGCAAGACTTCTGAACAGCGATGGTGGCCCAGTGGATGTTACCCAGCTGAGAGACATTGGAAAACTGATTAGCCTACCAAAATTGACCAATAGCAGAAACACCCGAACTGAAGATGACCAGCAAACGACGACCAATGACGACCAAGGATGACGAACCAATCATATCCCTATTTAACTGTTCCTACTTTTTATGAATTTGTTAATATTTTTTTTTTAATTGGCTATTGTTTTCTATATAACATCTTGTAACTTATTCACAATTCAGCCTACTGGTGAAACTTCTGACTATCTAATTATGAATCCTCAGCCTATGGAAATTATCCCCTCCGGCTTAGGGAGTAATGATAACGATGGCAAAGACCTGATTAGTACAAATCGCAAACGGCTATACAATGATACGGATAAATGGATACCTGCAAAATCTAAAAAGGCTAAAAAAGGGTTGAAAATTGACAACATTAAGGATGTTGTTGATATAAATGATACAATCGCTGTTGCTTTTCGAGAAAGCAAGTCCGAACAGCGAAAAAATGTTGAAAAGCCAAATACCAAGAGCAGCTCCTATAGTCCGCCAATCATAATACGTACTCACGGTCAGCCAATCAAGCAAATCCTGGGCGAGATTCAAAAGCATGTGGCGATTAACCTAATTACTGTACACACAGGCAGAGCAGAGACGATCAAAATAAGGTGTCATGATGAGGAAACTCATAGTAAATTGGTGTCTGGCATTAAGGCTGATAACGTGCTAAAGATTCAGCATCATCAACTTAAATCGGAAAAAGTCCTCAAATACGTTATACGAAACGTAGACGTGACCTATGACCTTAACGATTTTAATGAAGACCTGAAAAAGGCCAACTACTTTCCTGAGAAAGTGATTAGGCTTAAAAAAGCCAAAGGATCAATTGATATGCCCATGATTCTGGTTCTGTTATCAAACACTGAACACAATAAGACACTTAAAAATGTGACCCGCATAGGGCCTTTAGCTGTCAGTATTGAAATGTTTCGAGGTAATAAGAAACCTTTACAATGCTATAATTGTTTGCGATTTGGCCATGTATCTATGGGTTGCACGGAATCCCCCCGTTGTAACAAATGCGCTAAAGATCATCAGTCAAAAGACTGCCCAAATGTAAAAGGACAAGATCCCCCAAAATGTATTCGATGTAATGGACAACACACCTCCAGGTACACAAAATGTCCTAAATATCCGCAAGTCAGGAGAGTGCAAATCGCTAAAGTGTCCCCGGAGATTTCCTATGCCTCAATGGTCTCCAAACAAGATAAGAGCATTAACGTGAATGATTTTCAAGAAATGTATAAGCAAATTGGCAGTGTATGCAATTTGTTAAACGAACTGGGCAAGAAAATGCCACTGATGAGTGGACTACTTACGAATAAACACTGACAGTATGGCTGATCGATGTTATTCTATTACAAATCGAGGTAAACTTCGTTGCGTAATATGGAACGCCAGGGGGGTCCCCCGGAGGCGTATTGAGTTTTACAACTTCCTAACCCAATGGGATATAGACATAGCATTTCTATGTGAGACACACTTAAGGCCAGACCGCGACTTCAGGCTACCTGGTTACTGTGTCTATCGTAAAGACAGAATTCTTCCCACTACAGTAAAGTCCCCGTCAGGTGGGTCAGCAATTATTATTAAGAAAGGCATTCATCATCGGGAGGAACCAACCCGAGACTATATGGGAATGGAAGCTGCCTCTGCTATCATTACTGATGCCACAATGGGAGAAGTGAAACTAGTGGCTCTATATAATGCGCCCAAGCATAAATTCGATGCCAATGAGCTCGACGAGCTGTTTTCCGGGAATATTCCCGTTATTATGGCGGGAGACCTGAACGCTAAACACTCGCACTGGAATTCAAGATGCCATAACCAAAACGGTGTCCTTTTGTATGGCTACGTGCAAAAGCAATCTGATATTATTGCAGTAGGCCCTGTGGAAGATACATATTATTGTGATCATTCTCCTTCAAGTGATGTATTGATATGGTGTTGTTGAAGGGCTTCTACAAATCATTCAGTATCTATACTGTCAATGATCTATCCTCAGACCATAAACCAGTTGCACTAAATTTTGATAACGTAAACATTGACCTCAAAGAAGAACTGAGGCTCAAACAAGACTGGAAATTTTTTAGAGAAATTCTCAAAAATGATGACGACCCACTAAATAACGTACATAGTACGAGCGACATAGATACCAATGTGAAAAGGCTTACTGAACGTATAAATGCAGCTATTGACTCTAGTGCTTCGCCCTTAGAGTCGAAGCGAGCTGATCACCTTGATCTCACCCCAGAAATCAAACAATTAATTGAGCAAAGGAATAAGGTTAGAAGGCAGTGGTACCGAACTCGTGATTCATGGCTTAAGACCAAGTATAATAGGCTCACAAGAAGAGTTCACGAGGAGGTAAAAGCACTTCGTAATGACAGGTGGAACGATAAAGTTAAGAGTCTGTCGACCCACGATAACTCTATGTGGTGCATGGTTCGAGCCTTGCAAAACAAGAAAGCCATTAATATCCCACCTCTGTTAGCCCATAATGGCAAATTCATCACGAATGATGATGATAAAGCGCAGCTTATTGCAAGTTCACTTTCAGAACAGTTTGACACGCCTACTGATGGTCGGCAAATAGGACTTGATATGTCTGAGAAAGTAAAAAACTGCATAACTGGCTTCTATAATATTCACGGCAATGAATTCCCAAAACATAGCATTGATGTAAATGAAGTCCTAAGCATCATTAAAAATTTAAAAACGAGAAAAGCTCCAGGTAAAGACTCTATTAAGAACAGTGCTTTGAAAAATTTACCTCAAAATACAATTCAAGATATTGCAAAAGTGATTAACGACTGCTGGAAGAACACTTACTTCCCGGATGCTTGGAAGCAATCAGTTGTCTTAAGCATTCCTAAGCCAGGACAAAACCCTGCAAATCCTGTTAGCTACAGGCCCATCAGCTTGTTACCATCAATTTCCAAAATCCTGGAAAAAACAATTCTCAAGAGATTCATTGAGCACTGTGATGCCAACGATCTCATCCGCGATGAGCAATTTGGCTTTCACTCAAACCATTCCTGCCAACTCCAAACATGGAGGCTCGCAGCGGATATCAATGAGCCCCTTAATCTCTCTATGTACTGTGGGTTCGTTTTCCTCGATGTACACAAAGCCTTCGACCAAGTCTGGCATGATGGTCTTATTTTCAAAATGATTATGGATGGATTTCCTCAAGACATAATTACTCTGATACACTCGTTTCTCTCCAACCGGTTCTTTCAGGCGAGAGTTGGAGATAATCTATCTCCTATGTATGAAGTAAAAGCTGGTGTCCCACAGGGTTCAGTCCTGGGGCCAGTATTATTCAATTATTTTATGCGAGACTTTCCAAGTCCTTCTAAATGTAAGCTCTTTTTTTACGCGATGACGCTGCTATACTGACCTGTGCTCGTCAACCAGCCGTAGTAATCTCGCGGCTGCAGAAGGCTCTAAAGGAGTGTGAAAGCTGGTTTAGCAAGTGGAGGCTAAAATTGAATGTAGACAAATGCAAGGCGATGTTTGTCTCCAAGAAGAGAAAGAGATCATTAGATTCTCTAACACTATATGGCAAAAAACTGGACTGGGTTGAAACTTATAAATATCTTGGTGTTGTTATTGACTCTAAACTTACCTGGACTCCCCACGCAACTTATGCGTTGAATAAGGCCAGGAGAGCCAAGTTTAGCTTGATTGCTCTGCTGGGCCGGAATAGTGCTCTAAACATTGATAATAAACTCCTACTCTATAAGGTCATTGTTCGGACTATCTTGACCTATGGTATGCCCGTCTGGGCCACAATATGTAAGACTAGATGGAAAGAACTGCAAACGTTCCAAAACGTTACCCTTAGGACTATTGCGCAAAAAGATCGGAGAATTGTTCGCAATTCCTCCATTTATAATGGCTTCAACATGACTCATATTGGCAAATACGTTCAAGGGCTCATGGAATCCATGCTGCCCAATATAGAAAATCATAGCAACGAGCTAGTCTCGGGCATTTTAAAGCATCCTATGCATAGAAAGAGATATCGTGATCCAAGGCATATACTTGATATTAATTTTGAAGACATTGATAATGTCTTATTTCCAGATTACTGGACTTCATAGGTCGTGTTTTATCTAATACTAGTGGTCTGCTTCTAGTCTAGACAGTCGTCAATCAAATTTTCCTCCACCAAGAGGAGGCAATTTTCTTTCATACTTTGGATGACCTTTGTGGGTACATCAGGCTTCTTTTCTAGCTCAGTGTATTTCCCTTGGAATATGATTATGAAGGGCGAGATTATGGAAGCCATGCTTCAAGTTCCACTCGAATACCGATACACTACACTGTTCGATTGTCGATTGTCGATTCACAATTCATCAGAATAGCTTACCTACTCTGATCGAAGCTCTCCTGTATGCTGAAGAAGGCAGCTTGGCTGCCGAAATGTGCATCCATCGTCTGATTAAAAACCTTATGTGGATTAGTGGTTTCCTCTCCTTTATTCTATTGAAATCATAGTTCAAAAGGAACTCGAGAAGAGGAAGGGTTTTTTCAAACCGATCTTTTATAATGTTTTATTTAGTGAGCTAAATAAAGCTTAATATTGCAACAATAAACAACAGATACATTTAACTCTCGCCATAACGAATAAATTTGTTGTGGCAATTGGACAATTCGTAGTAATGAATTAGTACCATTAGAACATTGAACCAATTTGAAAATTTTTTTATTTATCATAAATTGTCATCGATCCTGTGTATGTGTGTCAAATTTCAGCTACCTAGCTTATCGGGAAGTTGGTTTAATATTCATTACAAGATTTGCCCTAAACAAACTAACATTGCAAGTTTACTAAAAGCTTTTAAATAAAAGAAATAATTTTCTAGACTTCCCACGCATCTGAAGATTTACGACCTTACCTTGCAGGTTCCATGACTGTTGCTGCAGCTAAAAACAGCAATTAAAATAAATTTTGTGTTATTGAAAACCAGCTATTTTGAAATAAAAATACGATGTTTCCTTCTCCTCGTATCGGTTCTTTTTTAGAATCCCAATGAAGCAAAATATCGTTCACGTTTAGGGTGTGTCTAAAGTCCGACCGGTCCCCAACAGGTTACGTCGTACGATCAGAGACAAATGAAAGTAAGAGACTGGCAGTGCCCTATTCATATTGCTGAGCGCTACTGGTGCCGCCGAAAGTGAAGCGATCGCCATTAAGAGAATGGCAGAAACCTAAGGCGGCGCATGTTCTCAATGTTATTTCAGCTGTTTTTGTAGATGACTTCAAGAGGTATTAGTAAGCGCAACCTGTTTTCTGATTTTTTTAAAAAAACTTTATTGCATTAACTAACGATAACGTATACTTTTAATGACTTTCGATAGCTGATTCAATGCCTTACGAATTTTTAAAAGAGCGCGTACAACTCGCAACTCCTATCGTTATTGTAATAATGGAGGCTTAGCCAGAGACAAGTGAAAGCATAGATGAAGAAAACTGAAGAAGCAAAGTTATTTCTTCATCTATGGTGAAAGTAAATGAATCTAGAGGAAGGAACAATTTATTTTTTCAGTCTTAACTGATTTTTATTCTTAACAATAAAGTTTTAATACCTAATAAATATTTTCATTTGTATTGCTAAATAAAAAGTAAATTTGAAGCCTCATCATACAGTTTCGAAAATAGCTTCAGTTACACAAAAAATTTAAATTGATTTATTCTTTATTAATTTTTAAAAATAATAAATCTTGATAAGACACTGCGTATATTTTCTCCATTAATTTTTTCTGTCAGTCGCTTGGTTTCATGGTGATATCGAATATTGCAGTATGTGATGACAATAAGTCTAATAAGTCGAAGCACATGATCGTCAGAAGGACTCATTTCAAATGAAGGGTGAGTTAAATTAGTGAAAATATTAATTTTGTTTTCGGTTATAAAATGTAATGTTTTTGCTAGAATTTTGATAGGCATATTCAATTTAATTGCTGTTTGCTCTCCTAGATTATAAAATTCACTCATAATGAATTTTTCTGAAATTTTGCACAGGTATACTACATCTTTCGATGGTGTGATAAGGCCTCCTTATTTTTTTCTCTCAATGAAATTAAGGCTGTGGTAGCTCTGATATTGCTCTTTCAACGCTTCTTTACATTGAATGCAGATTATAGATTTAATTACAGACCTAGAACGAATCCTGCCGAATCACAATATTTTGACAAGATTTTAATATCAGGGATTGGATAATATTGAGACGCGTCATCTGATATGGATTCATGATTATATTGTCACGTGGATATCGTCGGCGACCGGCAAGGACGTCGGAGAGAAGTGACGTAGGAGACGGCGATGACGTCGAGCGAGCCGCTCCGAAACACCAGAGACCATCAATAAGGAGACCTGGCATTAGCTCATTTTACGTGTAATGCGCATTTTTCACACGCAGATTCTGTTTCATAAGTTTTGTCCAGATAGCGCTGCAGGTGATGACGTATTGGTTTCCATAAAAGTGAAAATGAAAGTTGGAAACGACCGTTAAGTTCGTTTACGTGTGTCTGACATGTCAAGCAGTGGGCATTCCACAGTGACGTGCACGGTGGAGATATAGTGGTTTTTGATCTTGAAACGTTGAATCGTCAATGGAAGCATCGCCAGTTTTATCTGAACATGTCATCTTCAGCGTCTTAGTAAGCGTTTAGTAAAAATATCTGCCGTTTTTACTAAAATATCGGAGCAATGGTGCGACGAGGAGTAATTGTGCTAACTGACGAGGAATGAAGAATTTATTGTTCATGCATGAATCTGATGATTGTTCGTACCAGTCCATGTATTTTAAGAGGATACTAGAATTTATATGTATGAATCCTTAGATTGTAGTTTCAGGGAATAGGGAGAATAGTTCACTCAAATTGCTTTTATTCCATAATGTTTCTTGATGAAGTAACGAATGCCTTGTTTTTTGCATGTCTACTTTATTTTTTTTATTTTTACTTTACTACGTGTTAACTTGTTTATTAATGCTTAATTAAATGTTTGAACTTAATGCCGGCGTTTTTTTATATGGACTAATTTAATGTTTCATTTTGTAGCATAAACATTTAACAGGAATTAATGTAATGTAAAATAAATCAAAGTAAATAAAGGAATAAAATAAATAACAACACCTGTTCAGTAAATAAAATGAAACCACAGAAAATGAAATAAATAAAAGAAAATTTTAAAGAACCCCAGAAAATAAATTTTAAGATTCAGAAGAGCAAGCAGTATATTGTATTGACGTAAATTATGACTGAATTATTCGACGTCATTCATGAGCGGTCCACAATGTTCCATCGGTTTTATCCAGAGGGCGCATATTACAAAGTTTGTATGGGAAAAGCTGCAAATGTCAGGTCTCCTTATTGATGGTCTCTGCGAAACACGTGAGTGAGAAGAAAAAGGGAAGGCAGAAAAGCTATCGGCGGCGACCGAGAAGGACGTTTTCTCGTGATCGGCGAAATGAAGCGCAGGACCAAGTTTCTCGACAATGTCTCCCTAGCGACGTTAATAACCGAGAAAAATTTTCTCCGAACTGCGGGTTGCAGGCCACGGCAACAAAATCTTCGCGGAGCTACGGACGAGACGACGTAGAAACGGGGAACGCGGCCGGCGAGCGAACCGAGCTCGGCATTGGAGAGTCGCGTTCTCGGCGCAAGACGACGGCCAAGGAACTAACTTTACGAGTGAATGGGAGAGCCGTCTGAGGACCCTTATTGAGCGGGCTGTTATTTTCGTCGCGGGCGAAATTGCTAATCGAGACGGAGAAGGAAAGGCCGACGCCCTTCCCTCTACCCCGGCGACTACGAGAGGATCATATGGACAGTCCCCGTCGAGAGAATGTGAAGCAGGGTCTACGCTCCAAGATTCACGACGAGACGGTAGGAGCTTTTTATTGTTTGACATTTTTCTGAGCCTACATAGTAGCTACGGCAGTATACGGACCTTGAACTGCCTCCGACCTTGATCTCGTGGCTTTCGTTGAAATCCAAAATTTGTCGGTTTTTCAGGAGAATTGGAATGAATGAAGAAATTCGTCGGTTTTTCAGCAATTAGAAGAAATTCTGAGATTCCTCCGTAATTCCACGCCAAAGGAGGAATTCGCACTGATATTCGTAGAGTGAAAAGTGAGATCAATGCTCTGTTCTACGCAAAGCTGCAGGTGCAGCTCTTCGGGCTAAACTCGATTGGGTCTCCAGTGTGCGGCATATGTCTTCAGCTGCTTTTGGAGAGGAGCGTCGTCGTGCGTCAGCTAAGTCTTGTCGTCGTTTAATTGTTGACAATCAAACTGTGGATTCTGACCAAGGAATTCTGGCAGCCTTTCACGTCCATTTCTCCGCATTTTTCGATGAGCCAGTGTATCCCTCAGAGGCCACGAAGTCTTGGATCAAGGCACTAACTCGTTTTTCTGAAGATGATGATGCTTTTATCGTGCGCCCTTTTACACCAGATGAAGTCAAAAGATTATTTTCTCCGGGAGGTCGTCTACAGTCCAGTCCGGGTGTAGACGGACGCCAGTATGTCTTTTATATCAAAACCTGGCACATATTGGGTCCTTTCCTTCTCAAAGTTTTTGATTCCCTCCTTACCGACCCTTCCTCTATCACACCCGATTTTACTGTGGGTAAGATCATATTGTTATCCAAATGTTAGCAGTTGAAACGAACGTTAATGCCAAACAAACCAAACCAACCAAACCATTATCCAAATGTCCATCCCCTGAACAGATTTCCCAGTGGAGACCTATTACCCTGCTTAATACAGAATATAAGATCTTCACTGGTGTTTTGCAGAATAGGTTAAGGCTTTATGACTATTATGAAAATGGATTTGGGTATGACCTCCGAGGTAGTCCAGTTTCACTCTGATTATCCCTGGTCAGCAATATTTAAGGCTTTGAAAAATTTAGTTTTTGAGGGGACAACTTTCAATTACCAGTGGAGGCTGTTACACCAGTGGTTTCTTTCGCTTAAAAAGCTACATATGTGGGTCGCTTCGGCTGGTTGTAAAGTATGGTAGAAACAGTACCACATTTATTTTTTGAGTGTCCGCTCGCACAGTTGATTTGGGATCGGATTAGCCAGCATTTTGGCTTGAGGCGTCTTACATATCAATCAGTGCGCTGTCTGTTCGACGATTCTTCCGACAAGCCATATAAATTGAACCTAGTTGTTTCAATTGCTTTCACCATCAGACAATTGTGGGTAGCGCGCGTGGCCAGGTCAATGAAGAACGATGTTCCGGTATCAGTTGTTTGGGCGAGTATTGCCCGTCGTTAAAATTCATTTCTTTTGCTAGAATGGAATAGACTAGGTCCGCGCGCATTTCGACGCCGTTTTGCATCTTCAGGCTGTCTTTGTGTGGTTGATAAGAATGATAGAAATTATGTTTTTAATTTTCCATTGTTGATGTGATGGTCTTGCCAGAGAGCGAGCGAGCACTACTGGGCGTTTAAACAGCTTGAGTAGCCCATGAGGGCTGCCTGTTCACTTTGCTGTAGCATGTGCGCCGAGCACCGGTAATCCCGGTGCTCACAGCTTGAATAAACCATGAGGGCTACCTGTTCACCTTGATTAAACAGCTTGAATAACCCATGAGGGCTACCTGTTCACTTTGCTGTAGCATGTGCGCCGAGCACCGGTTTCCCTTACCTTTTGAGGCGTTCGCTGAGGCCGCGCCATCTGCCTCAGCTACAACAGCGTGCATACTTTTCTTCAATGAGTGTATTTATAAGTCAAGTGCTAGGAGTGGAAATTCACCTAGCACGTGATTTTGCGTTGAGAGGCAACGTTGAGGCTTTACGGATGCGTTGGGTTTCATGAACGTCGGATGCAGTGATAGTGAAGATATATTTTTGCTTTTGTGTTGTGCTAGACAAGCTCACGAGGGTTGCTTGTACGAACCTCAGCGCAGTCGACCATCAGCCTGAGGCACGTTTGTGAGCCGCAGTCCAGATCGGCCTAGTTTTCGTCAGGGTTGTGGGTTCTTCAAAGATAAGAATTCTTGGAGAGCATCTTACCTGTTGTAACGGATGACATTTTTCATTTTCGTCGTAGCCACTTCAAGATTTTATCCTGGAGCATCTAAGATTATCGTTTCCTCGGGATTTTCGCAGGAGTTGCAACAAGATGTAGCCTCTTCTAAGATAAATGGAGTCGGAGACCGCTGGTGGCAAAAACTAAAGGTACTTACATGGATCTACATGGACGGCAGCTGCGTCTAAAGGAAACATTCTCTAACCTGTATGTTGCAGCGAGCAACGGACATTTGCACTTAGAACTAAAATCGTTTCCACTGTAACAAGAGTCGATTCTATCGTGAACTTTCAGTTTGATTGTTTTTATTTCTATTACTTATTGACCACAAGTTAATAAAATCTTTATTTCTTTACACGTTCTGCGTTCTTGACTCACTCTGCACAATCCACGTGACATTAGGAGGCGCGTCCGTTTTGGAAAAAAAACACAAAAACATTTTTTTCAAAACAAAAATTATTTTTACATGAAAGAGCATTTCTTAATCTATTTTACTAAATAGTTGCCATCGTTGTTCAGACATTTGTCGTAGCGGTAAACCAACTTTTCAATGTCCTCTTCATAGAAAGATGCCGTCAGTGAAGACAGCCACTGCTGAACGTAATTTTTTACGGAGCATTACAAAGCATTCTTATTGTGAACAGTCTGTTTTCACGAATTTTCTCATTCACTTTTTCAACCAAATCATCATTTACAACAGAAGGCCGCCCACTCCGTGCTTCTTCATGAACATTGGTTCGTCCATCATTGAACTGCCTCAACTTTCTCACCATTTCATCAGTCATTACATTTTCCCCATAAATCTCTACAAGTTGACGATGAATTTCAGCTGGCCTAACATTCTTTGCGTTCAAACACCCTGTTACAGAACGCATTTCACAATGTTAGCTAGCACAACACAATCCGACGTAATGGCATCAGTGCAAAAATAATGAACCAGAGAGACGAGAGCAAAGATAATGAACCGTAGTATACAACGAAACAGCATTACTTTACGGAGAATCCTCGTATTATTCTAAAAATCGTGCCAATCGATTGGTACGACATCTTAAGCTCTCCTTGTAAGTGATGAATCCACTAGCGTAGCAGCAAAGTAGGCATTATCTGAAGTGTATTGACAATAGTAGTACATATATTAAAGACTATACAGGGTGTATCTGAACGGTACGTACAAACTTACAGCATGAGTTCCTTGTAGCCAAAGAAGCAATATATATCCCATGAACAAACGCTTCCTTCTGGAGATACAACGGTGCGACGATGTCCTATCAAATCCGTTCAGCGTTACAAACTAGGTTTATTTACGGCTTTTACAATATCAGAACAGTCCAGACGTGCTAAAGTACATGCTCGAAATGACCTCTGTAAGATTCCACGCAGGCCTGCACACGTCGTTGCATTGACTGGCGAACCCGTTGGAAAATACCGGGTGTGTTACGGTTGACATCGCAATTGTCCACGTTCCACTGGCGAAGAGTATCAACATCTGGAACGAGGGTGGAATAACCAAGGGTTTTCAAGTGGCCCCACAAAAAAAAGTTTCGATTATCGGCATACAACGTAACTGTGTTCAGTTGACGTGTAGGACAACGTCGCACAGTTGTATCTCCAAAAAGAAGCGTTTGTGAGCCTATGTTCATGGGACATACAGGGGGACCCAAACTTATCCAGCATAATTGTTCAGGAACATTGTATGGTTTAAATGGAACAAAAAATGTCCTATAAACATTCCATCTAATTTCGATGGTGTGTGAGATATCGACATTTGTCTATTTTCTTGTAGAGTTGTTAAAGCAAATAAATAAAACACTTGAGAGTGGAGATCACTTTTATTCTGCATACTGACAGAACATCAATTGATTTACAAAACAAAACTAAAATGATAAAAGGATAAGAAGAAAGTAAAAAAATCAATGTCGAGGAAGCCCCTCAGAATGGTTGCCCCCAGCTCCAATGCACTGGTTACATCTTCGGACAACTGAGCTGGTAGCTGCCACAATCTGGTCGGGTGTAATTGCTTGAATGAATGCAATGAGCTCATCTCTGGTGGCATTTGCAAACCTGGAAGAGTACATTTAAGAATAACTAGGGAAACCTGCGTTTTTTTCTAGGAAAAGACAAAATAGACAAACGTCGATTTCTGGCACACGATCCATTTGAACCATACAATGTTCCTAAACAATTATGCTGAATAAGTATATTGCTTCTCTGACTACAAGGAACTCATGCTGTAATTTTGTACAGAACGTTCAGATACACCCTGTGTATATTTAGCGACAACTTGGTGAAATAAATTTCAAAACATATTACTTCGCTTTTGTAAACTTTTATTTTCATAACTAGTTCACGCACTTCAAAACCTGAATTACTTGTTTACTTGTTAGTTTACTTAAGAAATTTTTACTGCAATAAGTTTGTATATTCAAATGTTGAAAATAATTGAAAATTAAGTATTATAATTTTTTAAAAATTTATGACCCCTTTATTTATTATTTATATTAATTAGCTAACAGGTATCACGTCATTAATATGTGTGCAAATAACTGGTAACACGTTCGAGAGTAGCGCTTGTGAAAATCACAGGTAACAGTTTCGAAGATTCGATTGCTGTGAAATATCACGATCAGTTACTAAAAAGTTCGTCGAATGGATGGATATCTCAAAAGCAACATGAGGTAAAAATGTGACCACGTGCATACGCAGTGAGAGACCACTAAAGAGACTGCACGTTGCAAGGAGCGCTAGAAACCGGTGCAGATGGGCAGTCGAACCTCATATGTGCGAAAACCTTAAACGCCGAATTCTACGAAGAAGTTTTGAATCGCATACTGCTGCGCATCCAACGTGTTTGCCTACAAATGTACAGGAATGGAAAGTGGAGTCTGTTGCATGTCAATGCACGCCCGCATACTGCGATCCGTGTAAGCAACTTCTTATCCCAATGGTCTATTAAATTCTCTTTTTGGGCTCGCCTCAAGGGGGTCCTGAAACCCGTTTTGCAGACTTACCAGACATCCGACGACGTGTGACATCTGTTCTTCGCTGACTCATTCCAGCAGCTTTACCATCCTTGTCAAAAGTGTATTGTATCCAACGGATGCTACTTTGAGGGTAAATAAAGGTATTTTGGTTCCATGTTTTATTTGTTTACATTCACCGAACTTTTTAGACGCACCTTGCATAGAGGTAGGAAAAGGGTTCTTTTCCATGCTATTTTATTATTAAAATTCAATTCACTAGGAGCTGAATGGGATTTTTGCAAGCGTTAACAAATTGTGACGTCGTTGTTTGCTTTTGCGATTGTTCCGTGAATCAGCATCCACAATGCGGAGAAGCTACACCTGCCACCCCACAGAGTATAAAACCAGCTGCTGAAACTTCAGCTTTAAATGCGGAAATCTCATAAACGGTTCGTTATACGAACAATGTTTATATGAACTTTTGTTTTCATCTCACTGTGGGGAATCACAGGGGTATATACGAAGTTTGTTACAGGGGTATATACGAAGTGCGATCGAAAAGTAATGTCGCGTATTTTTTTCTCTAAAATCGTGACCGGGAAAAGTAAACACATGTACATTCGATAGAACAATTGTAACAAATTGTGACATCCTTGTTTGCTTTGTTTAATGAAGACTTTTGCGATTGTTCCGTGAAGCAGCATCAACAATGAGGGCAAGACTTTCGCGCGGGAATAGAGTGTATCTTATTTTCTATATACATAAATATCAAAGCTACATTATTCTCCGAGTGACAGCTAATAGACTTTATAAATCTAACTTTAAGTCTGTGATCTTCGATGTAATCTTGATTTTTGAAACTCATAGTTGTGTTTTGAAGTGAAAACATCGTATAAGTCGGGATATCAGTTTGAAAAGTGGAGTGTAACGAAAATATGATAGATTTGGTAACGTTATAGAAGATGCCATCGTGCTGAGGAACACAATCTGCATGTAGGCGTGGGCATGGTCCTAAAGGACAGATGCGTACTTCCATTGATCCATGGTGCCATCCACAATGATGAGTGCACCCAGGGAATTCCCTGAAAACATTTCCCTGACCATAACACTGCCTCCTCCGGCCTGGACCCTTGCGGCACGTGCTGCAGGGTGTTTGTTTTCTGACGCTGAACGCCGTGCACGCCATCGCCCATCTGTCCGATGGAGCATAAACCGTGATTCATCAGAAAAAGCATCCTTTCGCTACTCTGTTTCTGTCCAGTTGCGGTGAACAGCCGTCAGCATTGGTACACAAGCCAGCTGTCTGCTGCGGAGCCTCATACACAGCAACGTTCGCTGAACTGACATTGAGGATACAGGTTTGGTAGCCCCCTGGTTCATCTGGGAGGTCAGGTGGTCCATGGTTTCACGTCTTTTCGCTTGCACGCATCTCTGTAGTCATCGTTGACCTCTGTCTCCTCTGACCCGTGGTGCGTCACACTTGGCACATCACTGAATTTGGGTATTGCCATTCTGCCATGCATGGTACACTTTCACCACGGGGGCACGCGAACCGTTCACAAAACTAGCCGTTTCGGAAATACTGCCGCCCATGGCTCGGAAACCGCTTTTGGAAGTCGGAAACCGCTTGGATCTTGCCCTTTTGGAGGTCGGATAAATCGTTACATTTCGCCATGACTCCAACAATTGCAATGTTTTCTGCTTCCCTCTGACACCCTTCCTGTACCCCACACCTCTGATACTGGTAAGTACCTTCTGGACGTAACCATTTCCGCTGATGTTGAACGTAGGGGGTGGTCACATCAATGTGGCTGGACTGTGTATAAGATGCAATAGGGTAAGAAGAGAAGACCAACTCCTCCAGCGTTTTGCAAATATTTTGAGAACAATATAAACTGTTGAAGTTAACTATTTCGTCGAAGAGTGCGTGGTATAGTAGCAACGTCCACGAGTCATTGTATCGAGGACTTGGGTTCGAACCTTGACTTCGGATGATATTTTTTTCTTCTACAATATAATACAATTAGATTACACAACATAAATTTACATGACACGAATTAATATATTTCGTTTTTATATATTTAGGCTAACAATATTTTATATTTATCTATCTTCAGAGTGACAATGGCCATACAATATTATACTAAACCTGAACAACATTATGTTGAAGTGGCTAATCGCGCTATACTCCAGCCGGATGGACGTGTTTGGATATGGTAGATGCCGGGGGAGCGTCTTTTATCTAAGTGCATTTTTTCTACCTTGAAGTTTGGCAATCATAGAGTCATAATGTTAAGGTTGGGACCCTTGCATGTGGTTGAAGGCAATATGAACTCTGAGGCCTACAAAGACAATGGGATGCTTCCTGCACTGTGAGAATTATTTCGTAAGGAGGACTATTACGGTCAGTATGATAATTCGCAAATTCTTGTTTCGGCTTCCGTCAGGCATAAAAGTCAATCGCCTCCACCACACAACACTGATCCTAACCTAATCGTATATTTATGGAACAAGTTGGAGCATTGTGTAAGGCCATGGCGTCACATTCAAAATGCACTACTGACATGGCTAGGTTCAACAAGAGTGGATCCAAATATTGGAAGCTGTTTATCTGAACTTTAAAAATATAAGCCAAAAAGAGTCAATGGCCTAATTTTAGCACTCAACAGTCCAGCATGGTACTTTCCTGTAACTGTATAATGTCCTCTCCATATTTGTAGGGTTGTGTTTTTGTCACTGTTCTTGCCTCTTACGCACACAAACAATTTCTCCATTCTATCAGTCAACGAATAGAACTGCGGAAAAATAGTGGTAACTATCAAGATTGATTCAGAATTAAGTAAACGAAATTATCATGCCGGTGGTTTTCATGCTTTTTGCAGTCCATGTCACTGTTTTACGTGAAGCCTTCCTCTTTCAGTTTTAGGCTAATGAGAAACAATGCCATCGGGAATTGGGATGGCTACTTAAAAATAAACAAGAAATTAAGGTAGGTAGAGAAATGTAGCGGAAGTCTTGAGATCATATATTTTAACTCTTTTATCTCATTTTTACCCCCCTCCCCAATTGTTTAAGTCGAAAAATTGTTTTTCTCGAACGTAGTATTGAAAGTGTAATAGAGCTCTATCTTCTTTCGTTTCTCATCATTTCCGATCGAATATGTTGCCATAGTTCTAAAGACCAAGTAAGTGCCACACCCACAACTCCGATCCTATTGGGACAACCTGGCTCAAACATCATAATAATGGAGATCTTGCTTAGAGTAATCCGCATACCGAATTTCACTCCTTTATATGCATAAATACACGTAGAACTTTTGGTCCCCTCTAATTTCCACCCCCGAAACTCCGATCTTAGTGGGCTAATCAAAACCAAACTAAATAGTGCAGGTGCACATGCCCATAGTAAGCTACATTCCTAATTTCAATCTTCTACCTCAAATAATGCGGAAATTATGAAGGGAACGGACGGATGGACAGACGGATATTGTGAAACAAATAAGTAGCTCCATTTTTCCGCTACTTAATAAATATGAATTTTTTTTTGTTGGTCATGTCCCTCTGCGTCATGTCAACTCCTAAAAATAAATAAGGTATTGACCATTAATCTCCTGTAAGCGACCGGTGGGAAACCAACTGAATCCTGTAACCAAATAGATTGGGGTATGTACAGTCGGGTGCAAAAAGGTTTTTACCTGCTCCGTAGGGGCTGAGCTTAGCGGATGTTGATCGGTTTCATAATCAGGTACTTGTACTGAGAGTCATGGCAGATTAGAATGGACCTCTCCCTTCTTAATGAAAATAGGGTAGAAGGTATATGCCTGGGATGTGCTCGTCACGGGCTCTCTCCTTACAATAATAAGCGATAGCGGCTGACAACAGTAAGGACCCCCGGGCACGTAAGAACTTAAATGATAAGGACTTAAATTTTAAATCTTGCTCTCGACATAGAATGTTGAGGCCCGACTGAAGAGGGGTTCCTTGGCCCGCCGCCCTACTCCGAGAGAAGCGAGAAGCTCCGGCGAGCAGTCGAGAGGTGTACGCCCGTCGTCGGATTCAGCGAGGCGATCGACAGGCCCGTGGCAGCCAAGCGAAGGAGGAACGCCAAGCACCAGGATCTAACGAGCGATCTACCAATTCGAATGTATTCAAAACGCATTTCATACCAAGGAAGGAGCGATCATTCCGAAGACGTACCGAGTACACACAGGTTAGTGCAAATCACAATTTCCTGTTAGACATTGACTTTTCTGAACGTGACAAAACTAATCTGGACTTTATCCGTACGACTAGCCATAGCGACTCGTTGGGGAATGAATTAGATTCCGAGACAGTGATATTATCTGACACGAAAGGGACCGTTCCGAAACCGTCGACTTCAACAGAGGAAGCCGAAACGACTCCCAGGGATACAAGCCCTTCAATTAATTTGGACCTTAATCCACAGTCCCTCGCACGGAGATTTCACCCCTGCCCCCGAATTTGTCTAGCTGGATGCCCAGAGGATTAGGTCTCATCTGACCGATCTGCCCACTTCTGAATTTTCCTTCCTGTGGAGGACCACGGGCATTGAAGTGGTCATTCCAATACATAACCTAGCCGGCTTTCTCGCGGGGCGCCCTGCAGACGTCCGCGCTTGGACAGCGTAGCCGCTTCAAAGGGTACTGTGCAAAATTAAAACAGTTCAAGTCAAGATTAGAATTAATTACTACGGTTGATAGAGTTAGCGAACTTACGCCATTCTTTTTACTAATCTTTTTTCTATTTCATACAGTGTGCCCCCCACGGTTGACAAACCTAATAAGGTTGCCGCTTCCTGTCGTCGCGGTGCCTTTGAGCAGCCCACCCGAAGTAACGGATCCTTGCGACATATTGCCCGACCGCACCTCATCTTTGGACCATACCACTACATCCCAGACGACCTCAGTGTGTCCCGGAGTTAGTGCACCATCGTACCTCATCACACATTGATCTGGACTAATCACCATTGTAATTAATATATTCCGCATCAAATTAAGCACAAGTTGTTGCTAATGTAATATTTCAAATTAAACAATTAAACAATTGTTTTCTTAAACCTCCCTGTATCTTCACCCTGTTGTGATTCACGAAAAAATACACGACACATTGCCTTATTTTCCTAATTAAAGCCCAGTGTACTTTTATCAGATATCCTAGTGATTTGTGTTTCTTTTGGAGCTAACATTTGGTTTAAGTAGTCTTGATTGATAACATATATGGGAAGATTATTCTAGTTCAAGCCGATACGATATTTTTTTTGCCACTCGAAGGTTGACGGGGGAACATTACGCTTACCACCCTTATACTTTGAAAACTCCGTAACTGAACGTTACCTATGTTAATTATCAGACATTGATGAATATTTACTATTGCTGTAATGAAAATACAGGATGCGGCCGGTATTTGAGAACACGTGAGTATGACGTAATAGTAAATACGTCATACCATTTAACAATTCCGAAATGAGGAAGATAAACATAGCGGATCTAAAGATAGCCCAGCAAATGAAGCGACCTGCTGTCATCGTCTCCTTATCTGTCACTCCCGACTCCCAGATTGCTGCATTCCTGAAAGTCGTCCGTTCGTTCGTGTTCAAAGTACGGGGAGAACTGGACGCTGACAGTAGTGATGTGCCAACCGTTTCACAGAGGAAACGACATTGTCGGCGCTCGGACCGTATCAGGTTGCTGCAATGGATGAGGACCCTGAGAAGTCCGTAAGGGCACTCGGGAGGGAGCTGCAGGTTAATGAGGCGACCATTGGACGTGTGGTGCATGAAGAACTCCGTTAGAAGTCGTATGTGTTGCGGAGGGGACAGTTCATTTCCGAGACAACCAAGAAAATCGACTGGACAAGGCCAAGCGCCTCTTCAACAAGCTGAAGCATCCGGAGGAACCAGGAATGCTGTGGTTCTTCTCCGATGAGAAAAACTTCGTACAAGACCAGAAAGTCAACCTCCGAAATAATCGATGGCTATGTCAAACCCCCCCAGGAAATTCCAACCGTCATGCATAGGAAATTTCTAGCCGCCGTGATGGTTCTGGGCGTCTTGAGCTGTGAAGGCGATGTGATGTCTCCACATTTCTTCCGTCAAGGTCTCAGATTCAACGCTGCTGGTTACACCTGTGTTGGCAAGAGTTGTGAAGCCCTGGATTACTGTTGTAGCAAGTGGTAGGCCGTATGATTTTCAACAGGACTCTGCTCCAAGTCATAAAGCCCAAAGCAGCCGAGCATTAAGAATCTTCACGACCACTTCCCTCCCAAGATGTGGCCCACCAGCTCCCCTGATCTCAATCCTTTGGACTATTAAGTCTGCGACGTCGTTGAGAGGGAGTCCAACAAGCATCCAACGCCGTTGAAACTCTCGGGCCAGCTATTGTGGAGGCAGTGGCAGAAATCCAGATGACCAACCTCGTTGCTGCCTGCCAGCGGTTCCGACAGCGTGTGGAGGCCGTCATTGCGGCGGACGGTGGTTTTATTGAATAACAATATGTATTTTGTAGTCACTTATACAAAAATATAAATTGCATTAAAGGCTCTGTGGTATCTTAACTGTCTGCTCCGTTTACCTGCGGACGTCGTTTTGTTATCAAAACCAGCCGCACCCTGTACTTCATTCCGTTTCATTTTTTCTTTAAACACGGATATCCAGTAAACGAACTTGTACTACCATGTCCAAATATATTTTTCTTCAAAATAATTCTTAATTTCTGTTGAAAATACTGCAATAGAAAAAAATATCTCAGCCTACGAATTCATCCAAAGTTATCTAGTATGACCACCAGGATCGCTTGAGTAACTAAAGCTTGGAGATTTTAGTGTTTTACATCTTTTCACTTCTAATAATTATTGGGATGTTCAAATTAATTTTTAATGAATTCCATATAAATAGTCTACAATTACCGACCTCATTGACCTATATTTAATTTCCCTTTTTATTTATTTTTCATCTTAATTAATTGGAGGAAATCCCAGGTAGAATGCTGAATGCTCCCGTAAAGACATGGGCTGTAAGAAGTACATGTTTCTGAGTAAATAAATTTTGTTCTATAATCTCCTTTTGCATGTTTATGGTCTCATTTGAATTTAGTTTTTGGAATATTGTTGAGATGGAAGGGTAATAACTTAAACCTTAACAGAGGTTATTAGTCAATGACGGAAACCCAAACAAACGAGTGAAAAATTAGTTGATGAGCTGAATTGAATAGATTTCTTGTATGACTTGCAATTTGGTTCAGAGTAATGAAGTGATGACTAACAAAGAAAATTAAGATGTTGTTACCAATCGATATTCACGATTTTTTTCTCTAGTAAGAGTTCTTATACACTATTTATGGAAAATTATTTGGACACTTCAGATTTAAAACGGTTTATCGAAAGTATTTTCCTTGATATTCGACAAAACATCTAAAACCGAATGTGTCCAATTACTTTTTGGTAGATAGTGTATAAGATGCAACAGGTTGAAAGGAGAAGACCCATTCCTTCAGCGATTTGCATATATTTGCATTCCAAATATTACGAGCTGATTATAAGCTAGTGAAATTAACCATTTCTTTTGAATCGTGCGTGGTGTAGTAGCGGAATGTGGGTTCGTACCTCGATTTCTGATGATACTTTTGTTTTAGAATAAGATGCTATTATATTACACGACATAAATTTACATGAAACGAATAAATATACAGGGTGTTTCATAATTAGTGCCCCGTCTTTAGATCCAAATAACGGCTCAAGGAGAACAGGTGGGGGAGGGGGGGGGGGAATGAATATTGATTATTTGGTTTTGATGTCCACTAATTCCGAATAAGAACATTTCGCGTCCCTGGGGGTGAAGGGGAAATTTTTAATTTTGTAGGAGTAGGGGTTAGACCCCATGTGTTATTTAGAAAGTTGTAGAGCATCATGTAAAATGTGGGTTTAGCAAAAAACCCGGTGAAAAAATCTGATCCCCTGCCCTTATCGAGTGGGTAAAGTGAAAGGTATGGCCAGCCGATGTGCACAAAAACCATGCTTATTAGAAAACAGTAGGGCCTACATTTGGAAACTTAATGAGAATGAATGAAAAAAATTAGGGCCCATTAGCTTTTCAGGGTAACGACTCATTCATTGTCATTCATTTTCAAATGTACTGTTTTCTAATAAGTAATAAAGTTCTAATAAGTTTCTAATGAGTTTTTCTGTTTTTGTCTACATTAGCTAGCCATACCTTTCACTTTGCCCAGTCGATAAAGGGCAGGGGATGAGATTTTATCACCGGATTTTTTGCTAAACTCACATTTTACATGATGCTCTACAACTTTTTAGATAACACATGGGGTCTAACCCCTACCCCTACAAAATTAAAATTTTCAAAATTTACCCCTTCACCCCCAGGGACGCGAAATGTTTTTATTTTGAATTAGGGGACATTAAAACCAAATAATCAATATTCATTTCCCCCCAATCTGTTCCCCTTGAGGCGTTATTTGGACCTAAAGACGAGACACTAATTATGAAACACCCTGTATTTATTTTTTATATTTACGCTATGTATATTTTATATTTAAGAATCTCCAGAGGTATAATGGTCATACATATTATACCAAACCAGAAAAACAATTATTTTTAAAATTTAATAAATATTTTTTCATGGAAGATTACACAGGTGATATAAAAAAGTTCACTTTCAAAATTGGAATCTTTGCCTGCTTCTTTGCAGCAATCCGAGTGCGAAATTAATACACTTCATAGTGAAAAAACAAAATTGCTGTTAAGAGATGCAATTATATACTTTGAGAAACTGCTTCTCGAAAATGTTCTTGTGGCAGAAGAATCATCTACGCTCTATACAGTTTGAGCCAGTTGGGCCTGTTTTTATTTGGCAAATGCCAGGGGAGCCCCTTTTATCTAAGTGTATTTTTTCAACCATCAAATTTGGCAATCGTAGAGTCATTATGTTGGGCAAGGCTTGGGACCGGTGCTTGTAGTTATAGGCAATTTAAAATCTGAAGCCTGGTAATATGATTAAGGGACGCTGCTTCTATGCCACGCGTTCTTCAACGAAATAGTTAATTTCAATAGCTTATAACGAGTACGAAATATTTGGAATGTAAATATTTTCAAAACGCAGGAGTTGTGGGCCTTCTCCTTTTCCCCGTTGCATCTTATATTAAATCTTACTAATATACTAAAAATGATGCAAATCTGTTGGTACGACGTCTTAAGTCGTGATTCCACATTCACATGCCTCGAGCCAAACCCACCGAAAGGGACGCTTGTTGTCGAGGACCGAATATGCATAATGGAGGGAAGTCTGTTTTCTGATAACTCCAGTTACTTTATGGTCTTCAGGTCTGTAGGGAAGCATGGCTAATCCTGACAACATCGTCGAACGAGACCTGTACAAGGAAGGCTATATGCTGGACAGAAAAGTCATCAAGATGGGGGCAAAGTTGACTTTTAGTAACTGCGAGCACTGCGTGCACTGCAGTGAAGCCTCTCTCAGAGACACCCAAATGAACAATTCATTCGTAGCACTTGTTTCGTATTCGCCCTGCAGTGAAGCATCACTTAAAGACGCCACTGTTCACCCATAATTTCGCAGCATTTTACTCTGAAGTTATTAATTACTATTAGATATTAATAAAGTTTATTTTAATTCGTAAGTATTTAACAATAATCAGTTAATTTTATTGAAACGCTTAGTCTAAGAATTTTCAAAATTATTTCTAATTAATAAGGGATTTAAACATTTGACATATTAAAAAAATTCCTAATTGCAAAAAAATTTGGTTGAATGGGTTTTGTATCACATAAATGAACTCTGTATATACACTGTCGCGATCTGTATAGCTAAGGTAATACTAGGTCGCGATCTGTTGGATTTTGATTTGTTTGAAGTAGGATCCTGCAAAAACCCCATCGGTCAAAACTCCTATAGTAATAGCACAAATGAGGTCATATCCCAGAAATAAACCTTAATTTTTATCTGATTTTTGATAATTTATACATTATTTTATTGAATTATTTGAAAAATATGTGGGTTTTTTTATCAGAATTTACTAGAGTTTTTATTTTCGTATTTGGAGAGAGGCGGTCTTTTTTAAAAGCTTTTTATTAACCTTGCAATGTTACTTTGTTTAGGTCAAATCTTGTAATCAATATTAAACCAACTTCCCGACAAGCTAGGGTGCTGAAACTTGACACACATACACAGGATCGATGACAATTTATGTTAAAGAAAAAAATTTTCAAATCACTGCACTGGTTCGTGTTCTAATGGTACAAATTCATTACTACGAATTGATTGTTGTGACAATTGGACAATTCGTTATGGCGAGGGTTAAATGTATCTATTGTTTATTGTTGCAAAATTAAGCTTTATTGTTGCCCTAAATAAAGCATTATAAAAGCTTGGATTGATAAAACCCTTTTCCTCTTGGATTGATATAGTAAGTAACATATCAAACCACTCGTAACGAAGAGCCATGAACGAATATAATGTTATTAAATACTGTTTGGCCAATTGATATATTTAGTTCGAAGATGGCCTAAATCAGTACAATTGCACTGGGGAAAACGCGTAATGAGCATATAGGTTCGGTTCTGCGCGAGCTCAAAACGGTAATGAGATTGTGCGCGTGCAGGATGCACATGATTGACGATAAATGAAAGAGCAGAATGGGCTCTAAATCAAAAGAATTTTATTATTCGTAGGCAGCTAATTATTTATTACGATAACTAGAAAACGAATTAACTTTTTTGCACTCCGTTTTCACCAATCCATTAATATGGGACAGAGCTCGAACAAGTACGTACCTAAGATAGCTGGAATAGGTACGTGCTCAAATGGTAACATTACGATAACCCCTTAAAATTTCCTCTAACCAGATATGGCAAGTAATATACAAAATAAATCGTCACGACGTCTAATGAACAAATATATAAGAGTAACTATTGATAGCAGATATTGGTCTAGTGGCACGTGTAAGCGTAAGGATGTATCATGAATGAATATAACGCGTAAATAATGATAATGGTAATTGGTTTACTAGCACGTGCCTAATAGTACCATATGATACCATTGGAACTTTTAATGCTATGATATGGCATGTAATATATGAAACAACTTGTAACAACGTGTCATGAGTGAATATAACAAGTAAATAATGATAGTGGGAAATTGTTAAATAGCACGTGCCCTAATAGAACCATATGATACCATATGTTACCGTCGGTACTTTCAATGCTAAAATATGGCAAGTAATATATCAAACGCTCATTGCTTATTCTGTACCGAAGTTTTCTGTATATAAAGGCCTGCGAGCCTCTTGTTGTGTATCCTGAAGAAGCCGGGAATAAATGGCGAAACTAGTCGATAATTCTGTTGTCCACCTTTTATACTGTAAAGCCACCACTCACTTCAATATATCAAACAACTCGTAACGACGAGTCATGAGTGAATATAACGAGTAAATAATGATAGTGGGAATTGGTTAAATAGCACATGCCCTAATAGATGCTTAAACATAACGCTTCAGCAATTAAGGCTCAATTCGTCTTACATTAAGCAGGAATGTCTTACAAATTATAGAACTTTTATTTGTTCAGATATATAAGGCCTAACTTCACTCTCCATTTCGTCAGTTCGTCAAGTTGATTCGTAAAAACTCTTTGTATACATTTGTTTACTAAAATAGTAATTTACAATTTAGTTTTCATGTTTATATATTTTATCTAAAGTGTTTTAAAATGTTGGTTAATTCTATACTGATATCAATGTATGATGCTATAATACGAAAATGTGGTCCTTTACCGCTTTGGCGGTAAATCATTCTTGTTAATTTATTTCGTTAGTGATTTCATTGCTTTATTTATATCATTATCTTTTCCTCTTATTTTTGATTTGTTTTGTATTTATGATTACATTTAATATTTATTTTGTAAATGGGTATTCCCGTCAATAAATAAATAAATAAATAAATAAATAAATAAATAAATATCTAAATAAAATATTTGGACTCTTCGAGCATTGTTAACGCCAGCTTGAACGTTCACCCGTTACGAAGGCATTGTTGTAGCACGTGCACACTTCATTAGGTTGCGCGCGTTCGTTAGCTCGCGTCTGATTCATTAGCGTTTATATACAAAGCATGTAGGAATACTTTCGAAAGCATGTAGGAATACTTTCGAAAGAGATAATAAGAAATTTAGACATATTAAAAGTTGGTTGAAATTTATTCACAATTTATTCACAATTACAAGGAAGAAAAGTGCTGAACAGAATGCATATAAACGTCGCATCTATTTGCAAATAATAGAAGTGAGTTGTGCTTTTTGTCGACGAATTCATAATGTGTGAAAGGAATAAACGGATAGGAAAAGGAAAGGATAAGTAATTTGCATATCTATCATTTCATAATGTCGAATCACGAACGAATACAACTTAATTGTTCATTTAATATTTCACTCATTGTTGGTGATATAACAACGTATGATTTTTCCTTGCGCATGCTTTCTCTCTAGGCGGTATTGATTGCACATGCCTCCGTTATGACCAGTTTCTTCATTTCAAATATACACAAATTACAAATTAGAAGTTTTAGGGGTGGAATATATAAACAACGCAGTTCTTCAATGGTTTATGTAGCAGTGTTCATTTAGCCTTTCGGTACTTGATTATATCATTCATTAATGGTTTATTATTTGTTATCTTCACTGCTGACCTCCCCGAGGTGATTAGAAACTTCCATATATTGATGTATGCAGATGATGTGAAACTTTTTGGTAACATAATAATTGTCTTAATGCTCACCTGCTTCAGCAAGAAATTTATAGTATATGTCATTAGTGTGAGCAGAATGATCTTGCAATTAATGCAACCAAATGTGACAAAAAAGACCAATTTTATCGAGTTCTCCTAGTCTGTGGAAATGTGCAAGTTGCCAAGCTCTATGTCCGTGATCTTGGCGTAATCGTTGATAGCACACTTTCCTATAATTCCCATGTTGACTGTTCGTCTGAAGGCTTACAGAGCTCTTGGTACCAGTGTGCGCAATGGAGCCGATTTTCGGTGCCCTTCTACATTTCTTCGGCTCTATCGGAGTCTAGTTTTACCCATTTTGTCCTGTTTTATAGAATGGGGGTTCAAATATGCAGTCTTGTAAACTGGATAGGGTGCAAAATGTTTTTCTTCAGTTTCTGAAGCGGAAATTCCCGAATTTTGATGTACCTTCAGATCTGTGTGCACTCTCAGACATTGGAATGAAGACTGATTTTGCCTTTCTTAAGAATGATTTAGTAGGGAAGATGGAAGCTCCAAACCTTCTCGAGTCCACTTTCATCCTAGTACCCTCTCGTACTACGAGGAAGCCCGTGTTGAAGCCTTGGCCTCCTATTAAATTCAGAGAAGAATTTCGTCGGGATACAATGTTCAGAATTCAAAAACTATACAATGAGAATTCTGGTGTCAGTGATTTATTTAATTTATTTTCCTCGTCATGGTACTATCCTGCCTTTGTGATTATGGTTGTATTTATTTTTTATCTTGTAACTCTCATTCGATTTGCTCGATATTGGAGTTCCGTGTTGGCTTGAATTAGCTGTGTGAACACAGTACATGAATTGAAATGAATTGAATTGAATTGTGTTTTTCTGTTTTTTTTATTGTCCTTTTTTTAATTACGTTATTTCCCTTTTACTTGTATCTTAAATAACCCCATTTTGGGCCTTTGGCCTGTTGGGGGGCAACATAGCGGCTTGGACTTCCAGTTTATTTGGTGGGTTATTCCCTGTTGTTGTTACCTATTATTATTATTATTATTATTATTATTATTATTATTATTTATATCAGATGTTTGTTTGTTTTTAGTATTTATTAGCGTAAAATGACGGCCGCTTATGGGAATAAAGTAATAATCACACAAAGAAACTCTGGTGTTTACACATTTAGGTTATTTACTCATTTGGTATTAATTGTATGAAATTATACGATTAAGGTATGAGTAAAGAGCGTTTTAATTGTTGGTAATCTTACAAACATAGAAACACGGAATTCTTTTGTGTGTTTTTAAAGGACTGTCACTTTACGCAAATAAAATCATACCAGACCCGTCATTTCTTTGTGATACAAGACCCACTCAACTTTTTTTTTTTGCAATTTAGTAAATATTTTTAATATATCAAATGTTTAAATCAGTTATTAATTAGTGATAATTTTGTAAATTCTTATACTAAGCGTTTCAATAACATTAATTGATTATTGTTAAATATTTACGAATTATAAATAAACTTTATTAATTTCTAATAGTAATTAGTAACTTCAGAATAACATATTGCGAAATTATGGGTCAACAGTGGCGTCTTTAAATGATGCTTCACTGCAGGGCGGATACGAAGCAAGTGCTACGAATGAATTGTTCATTTGGGTGTCCCTGAGAGAGGCTTCACTGCAGTGTACGCAGTGCTCGCAGTTACTAAAAGTCAACTTTGCCGAGTAGGATGTATATCCGCAAACTTGTTTTATGCACGGGTGTGGTAGTATACCATCACATTGAACGGTGTCACCTCATCTTCGTGAGAAAAAAGAGAAGTCGAATGAGGTGACAGAAGAGAAGGTTTGGTTTGGTTTGGTATTAACGTCCTTTTCAACTACTATGGCCATTTCAGGACGGTGTTACAGGGACCGCAAATTTTGCCTCGCAAGGGTTCTTTAACGTACAGCCGGTAAACGACTACACGGGACGAACGGCTTTACTTCCCTTCCGGAGGAAGTACGTGATCTCAGGATTTTTCCCCTGAAAAAATCCTCGTTGTCCTCGGCCGGGATCGAACCCGCGTCCTCGGGCATCAGAGGCGATCACGCAACCACTGAGCCACCGAGCCTATAGAGAGAAGGAGAGAGGCGATCAAGAGACAGAGAAGAAAAAGCCGACCCCCGTTGAAAGTAATGGAAACGGTCGGAAGAAGAGAGATCAACTCGCGCTCCGATTGGCGGAAAAGAGGAAAATTGAAATTGAAAGATTGAAATTGAGATTTTTCTAGAGGAGAAGAACGAGGCAGAGGGTTCGAGACTCCGAACAATGAAGGTGACGGGAAGTCGAGAGGGTATGGAAACGTGAGAAAGAATACGTGGTGACATGGGCATGGAGCAAGCAATTCGCACGGAGTAGCTGGAGACACCACGCGGCCGGGAACGACACGGAAGTCGGCGTGGATGTTTCGGCGGGAACCGGAGACTGGAGAAACTAAGGATAAAGGTCGTTTCGACGAACGGCGGAGAGAAGGTTCGTTACGGAAGTCAGCACGACGCAGTGCTGGGACGAGTCGAAGTTCGCCAGGCGTCTCGAGAAGCCGAAGGCATCCGACGGGAGCGAAAACAACGAGCCGTGGAGAAGAGAGAAGGACCGGCTATTTTTGCCAAGTAAGAGCAACGTTTCTGATATTATGTCGCCCACGATGGCGTTATTCATTTGGCTCATAAGACGGAGGAGAAAGTTATCGTCCCCATAATTGTTCCGCTTAATATAAGGACACATGGACAAAATATTAATAGTAATATTAGCGTAGCTGAGAGTGACGTAGGGCTGAACAAAGATTCTACTAATGACTTGCTTTCATCCAGTGCCAAGGGTGCAGCCACGTTTGTAAAAATAAAAGGAGTCAGTCAGCCCAGCCAAGCACTGAATTTGTCGGACTTTAAATCTTCGCTTTTGCGGGAGAGAGGAGCAGTGTACATCTGGTTTTCATCGCCTGTGATTTTGGATTTTCAACTGGAGTGGACATTTCAAGGACTGGACGTTTTGTAAGTGACTTTTTTGTGCATTCTTTGATTTGATTTTGTCGGCGTACGTGATCCCAGGCTCAACCTGGGTGCTCGCGACCCGTTCATCCATTACCGGCGTCGTCTGTGCCCAGCGGAAGACTGCAGACCATGGAGAGGATGATTCTCGTCACCTGCGAGAGAGCCTTCAACGTGGCGGAGTTTAATAAGGCCCTGCTGTCCAAGATCGACGTGCCAGAGTTCCTGCCGAATGATCATCCAGCAGTCATCTGCCTCCAGAAACTTTCTGCTACAGAGCACCGTTTGCTTGCAGCAACTGAGTCAGTTGCTAGGAAAATTATTGAGGCTAAGTTTGTTACAGTTAATGACATCAGGGTTAATTTGTTTCCCTACAATCCATATCGATTGGTGATATTAGTGCGGGGTATCTCTCCTTTGGTGGCATGGGCCTACATTCTAAATGTGTTTAGTCAATTTGGTGAAGTTCTTAAGATGTCCAGGATCAAGCATAAAGACCCAGCATATTTGCAAACCGGAGAGATTAACATCGAAATGAACTTGGAAAAGGACATTCCAGACTCCTTAATGGTGCACGGTGAGCGAGCGTTTGTATCTTATCCAGGAATGCGCCGCTCATGCTGGTACTGCAAACGTATGGATCATGTTAGGAATGACTGCCCTTTGCTAAAAAAGTGTGAACACTGTCACAGATTTGTGAGCCGAGCTCATTCGTGTCCTTACGCCCCAGCTTTACGATTACCTTCGTCTTCTCATCCTTTTGAGCAACCAGCTAAAGAAAAGGAGATTGTGTTAACGATCTCGTCAGAGAATTGTGAGTCCTTCCCAGAGCTTCCTGTGCTGCCGCCGTACCAATCTTCTGGTGATAGTTCAGCATTGCGATCGTCCTCCAAAAGGAGTCGCCACGACAGCGTTCTTCTGGTGGGCAAAAGCCTAAACTGTCTTGCGTCGAAGTAGAATCAGGGAGTGACCTGCCTGAAGAAGTGAACAAGACACCTTCCTCTAAGATTATAACCTCTATTGATGTGTCAGATGTGATTTCTGGCGATTCATCCGATGATAAATTAATAATTGACGAAGACAACTCTATGGAAGTTAATGATGACTTGAAGCCTGTTTCTGTTGTGCTTGAAAGTGGTTTTCCAGCGCTTCAGCGAGGAAAGTCACCCTCGCAATCTTCTGGATACGATGCCAGCCCATCGCCAGCAAGGTCGGATAAGTCCCAACCGTCACGCAGCCGTTCCAGAAACCGTAGGCCCAAAAATAGGCGTTCCAAAAATCGGTATGCTAAGAAAAGCTCTGATAATGTTGCATCACTAGCGAGTAATCATGAAGGCAACTCTTCTACCCATCTTCCTAATAATGACGTTTAAATACATCTCTCTCAACATCTGTTCGTTGTGTTCTCGTTTTAAGCAGGATGTTCTTGCCACGTTCGTTCAGATTCACTCCTCAGATGTTCTGTTACTGCAAGAAGTTTAAGTTGAGTAATTCTGACATCAAAGAATGTTTGCGTTTTTTTCCATCAGCCAAGTATTTTGTTAATTCTTCTTCGTCGCATTCTTGTGGTGTAGCCATTATTATCTTTAATCCGAACTTTCAGGTGGATGCGATTGAACGTGATTTAGATTCGAGGGTAATTTCTCTGGACATTTCATTGCTAAAGTTTAAGTTTCGTCTAATTAATGTGTATGCGCCTAACTCAATAAGGGTACGGCGTGCTTTTCTGTCTGAGTTATCGCCTTTCTTTTTTACTACTTTGCCTTTGGTGATGGCGGGCGATTTCAATTCACATCCTGATGTCCGTAATGTTTTTTCTACTGGTCCTGTTTTTACTATTTGTGATCAAAATAAGCTAGTTGATGTTTGGCCTACTTTAAATACAGATGATCCCGGGTATACGTTCAGCCGGGGTTTTTGTCAATCGCACCGATTAGACCTCTTCCTGGTGGATCCACTTTTTTTGTCCCAATCAAGTACAATGGTGGTGCTTCCAGTGTCGTTCTCAGACCATGATGCTATTTCGTGGTCTTGGTCTTTGCCGGAAGGGTCCTCTAGGGGATGTGATCGTCAATGGTTTATGAATATCTCCTTGCTCGATGATCCAAGAAATTTTCAGAAATTCGCCTCTTTCTTTGTGCGCATTTCTTCATCTCTGACCCCTACATTGGAATCATGGCAGTTAATTAAATCAAGACTGAAGAAGTTCTTCAGGAGACTAGGTATTGCTGCCGCGAGGAGGATGCGTCATCATATTATGCGGTTGACCCAGATCCTCGGCACGCTGAAGCGTTCTACTCCCCGTGGGGATTATGCGAGGGATATTAGGCAGATACGATCTGAATTTAAGCGCTCTGTGTGCGGAAGGCGGCTGGGGCAGCCATTCGTGCCAAAGCAACGTGGATAAAAGAGGTTGTCCAGGCTTCTTCTAATGCGTTTGCAGAGGAGCGCTCTAGGGCTGCTGCGCGTCTAGTTCCTCATGTTTGCTCTGATGGTCAATCTTTTTCTGAAGAGGGCGATATTATTTCTGTCTTTCACGCCTTTTATAAAGATTTATTCTCTTCGCCGCTTCGTCCGTCGGACGATACTCTTGAATGGATTCGTCTGCTTCCTGTTCTTCCCCATTCGGAGGATGATGTTTTAACAAGAAGGTTCTCAAAGCAGGGGGTTTTATCATACATTGCGTCTGGTAGGAAATATGCATCTAGCCCTGGAGTGGTCGAATTTATATATGAATTTTACGAAAATCTTGGTCGGTGATTGGGGACTTTTTGATACGGGTTTATAATTCTATTTTGGCAGTCCCGTCGAGCATTAATCACAGCTCTCACGGTTGGCAAGATTATCTTACTTCCCAAATGTGCATCTCCATCCTTGGTTTCCCATTGGCGGCCCATAACGCTATTGAATGCAGACTACAAGATCTTTACTGGGGTCTTGCAGTCGCGGTTAAACTTGGTTGTGTCGGAGTGCTTTGATCCTGGTCAGACGTGTTCCATCCCGGGTCGGCGTATGACGGACAATCTTGTGTTTTTGCGGGGCATTAGCGAAGAAGATCTTTTGCGTAAGGAGTCATTGGCTGTCTTGAGTTTGGACCAAGAAAAAGCATTTGATAAGGTAAATCATGAATTTCTGTTTAGTATCTTTCGCCATCTCGGTCTTAATAAATTTGTCTCGCTTTTGCAATCTATGTATGCGCCATCCGAGTCATTTGTCTCAGTTAACGGCCTGTCGTCTGAGGATTTTCCGTTGCAGAAAGGCGTACGTCTGCCCGCTTTCGCCTCTCCTTTACGTTCTTTACATTAAGCCTCTTTTGAAATACATTAACCGTCACCCTGGGATTGAGGGCTATACGCTTTCGCTCATCTCGTTGAAAATTGTTTCACTTGCGTACGCGGATGATATCGTTCTGACAGCGGCAGATGCATATGCTCTGGGGGTTCTTTACAATGCTTTTACTTCGTTCAGTTCGTCAACAGGCTCAACGTTAAATCTGTCTAAGTCTAAAGGTATTGCTGTGGGGAATTGGTCTCAGGGTTCTTTGAGTTTTCCTTTGTCGTGAGGCCATTCTGTTAATGTTCTGGGCCATGTTTTTTCCTTTAATCCTGCGGTGGATACCCTTTAATGGGGTGCGATTGCAGCTGAGTGTAGGCAAAATATGGCGAGATCCTTCCGTTTTCCGGTATCTATGGCTATCCGAGCGACTTACTTGAAAGTGCACCTTATCCCCTTGATTACTTAT
>JAHWFO010096752.1:0-13437 GCA_023313115.1 Rhysida immarginata | reverse complement strand
GGGGGGGTGATAACCTTTTATTACCCAGGGGTAGGAGGACGCAAGGGTTCGGGACCGATATTTATTGAAATGAAACCACCACCAATCCTGTAAATAACATAACCCTTTTATTCATTATTTATTAATGCAATATAAGTGCCGCAGGCAATTCTTAACTCCTATTTTATTAACCTAAGGAGAGGTTATATGGGGACGTCCTTCTCATGCACTAAACCACATGCATCAATAATATTGACATAATATCCTTAAACCTTCCACATTCTCACCCTAGGTGTATAAGTACTTGATCGAGACACTGTATTGTTAAATCATTACACCTGAAAGCAAGGCAAACGATAACAAGTCATGTGACATCATCCATCCAATAGCCCGGACAAATATTCCTATCACTCTGCGCTAGAACGCGCTACGTCCCGCCTTTTATGCGTACAGTAAGGGGGGGGAGGGACTGAAATCCCTCTTGGCGCCACTGAATGGATGAGCGGCCTTCTGAGTGTTATCATTTGTTATTCCAAATAGACCTACTCAACTTAACTAATGACTTAATCAATTTACTCATGTGAAACATAAGCATTACTGCATCTGATCATACGTCTTATTATCATCATTAACATGCTTTACCAGTCCTTGATACAAGAGTCTTATTACACCTAAATTTATTAAGGCAGGAGTATACGTGCGCTTTACTGAAGCATTTTAGATCTTAACAAACAGTTATTCACTGTTGCTTCTCGAATGGTTCCTTGATATGACTATCATCGTTTGAAAGGGATAATTTAGAACAATCTCACCGGATCAGTTTTCAGCCGGAGCCATAACACTCAAACACTGTATCTCATCCTCTCTTCGGGTACACGTTGATGCGGTGGAGGTTATGACGAACTTTATCCTACTGCAACGGCGAGGACTGCTCCTACGAACGTGTTCCATTCGCTCTGGATCTTACGCAGGCATCGGGTAGACTTCGTTATACGGGCATGAAAAGATTTATATTGCATATAAAAATTATTTCAACCATACTTAACATGTCTTATCACCTAATACTTAACGTTCATCTTTCTAGTATAGGTCATAATTCCTTCCAATATGGTTGGGCATCATGTTGGAAACTGCTCTCGACGCTGAGCCACGAACGACAGTATTCCGGCGTGGTAATTAATTCAAAACATCATTATCACTTTTGTTCTAAGCCAATTTGACAACCGTCGGGGTGTATGAAAGTTATGTTCAGCTATTTTTCCGTTGAAGCTTAGCACATTCTTTCCTCTCGCCTCGGTCTTAAAAAATTTTTTAATTTCTAAAAAAAATATCTTCTTCTTACAACAACCAAAAAAAACAAGCTTTCTTTCCACGAACAGCGACAACAACAATCCCTCTCCCAACAATCGACAAACACACACACGAAAGCGACGTACTAAAACAATTAATAATCATTCCCTACAACGACCCATTTTTACAATAACAAACAATTACAACATTTACTACACGAACACCACACACGTACTACAAATAAAACAGGACGTTACAATACCAACTTTTCGCTTGCTTAGGCTGAAGCTCATATCTTCCTAATCCACCATTACTGTCCTGTCTTCCGACTTCATCTTGGTTACTATTAGGCTCTTTCTTCAGCTCTGGCATCAACAAACAGCTGGGCGTGTAACTATTAATAGTTTCCTTCCTATGCGGCGTTGATAAGGGTTTGTATGCTTCTAATGCCTCCTGCCCCTTATCTTGTTCCATGCCATTTCTAAAGACGAATCTTGCTCCTTCAAAGTCGCCTACTAATGCTATTCTTGCCTTATTTCTATTTTCAGCATAGCTCCCTGTTTCATAGAAATTTTCTTGGCTACCCGCGTTATTTATTAAACCCATATTGGCCAACCTAATAGCAGCAACTAATAAATTGTCATCCACTAAACCTCCGCCCAATCTAACCCTTTTCATGATTAACGTTCTTCGAAGGTCTGGATTCTTTCCTTCGGCCTTATTTCTTGATGTCTTGAGCTGCTTTAACTTCTCAATCTCCTGCATATCACAGCTTATATGCCTTCTTGTTTTTCTCTGCCCAGAATCGTCTATTATCTCTTGTAGCTACGGTGAAAAACCTCCCATTTGGGTCCATCTCTTAGGTATTTCCCCTACCACATCCGCTAAGAAGTTTCGTAGTGTATTTTTGTTTATCAGACCCCATTCGTGAGTCACTGATAACGCAATTGACTGTTTAATTGCACATCGTAAACCGCTGTCTTTTATTGTTTGCTTTAAGCTTGCAAATTCTTCAGCTAACTTCCTTTCTTGATTTAACTCTTCCTCGATAACCGCTTTGCCATTCTCGATTGCTTTGCCATTCTCGATTTTACTGAGGCCTTCACCTTTTCCCTCATCCATAGCGCCTGCATTTTCTACTAACATCAGACCACACGCGACCTTTACACTATCACAGCTTTCATTAATTTTTTTATAGCCCACTTTTCTAATAGCCTTCTTACCTCTTGGTTTCCGCCTTTTCCCTTTAGCTTTATTTCCCGCTTTACCAATAATTTCCAACTCCTCTTCTATGATTAACTCCCGTTCGTTATTTGAGTTGAAATTAAGGCTTGCTTTAAAGCTATCAATGGCGTCTGTTATCATTTGATTTCCTCCTCCTATCGACGGAAAATCGTCTTCTATGGCTTCAATATTCCATTTTTTATTTAACAACTTCCTTGCTTTTTCCATAACCCCTTTTGGGCTCTTTAATTTTCCTGTCTTTAGCTTGTCCCGAAAATCCCTTTCAAAACTGTTGAAATAGGCCGCTATTTTTTCTTTTTCGCCCCAGCTTCTACAGTTATTAATTAACCTTAAATAGGCGAGATTGTAATCTTCTATCGGTTTTATACTAGCTGCCCTGTAGTGCTCTTTGGAGAGCCATTCCTTGAGTTCATTCTCCTCTTTTTTGGAGACTTGGCCGACGTCCATTTTTTCTAAAAGTCCCTCCATCTTTGAACTCCCCTTTCCAAATACTCCTGAGATAATTACTTAATTTCTCGATTCGGAAAATCTTCTCCTCTTCACCACCATACAGCTCTATTCCGTTATTCCCAAAGATTACACTCCTCTTAATTATTAGTTTTATCTCACCACCACTGACGTTTTCTTTAATAACCGTCCAAATCCGGGTTTCCACTGTTCTTCTTGATTCCTTATTTCTTAGCACCTCACCCTCTTTCTCTCTGAAGCACTAACTGGAACAGTTCCTAACTGAAGAAAGAAAACACAGAAAAAATGATTAAACGTAGCACCAATTTCAATCACATTACCTTGTGAAAGTCACAGTTTTGTAGTGGAAGCGTATGAGTCCATGGCGTTGCACAGTTTGCTTACCAAGCACCTCCCCCTCTCTTTCACGACTTTTTCTTAATTGACTTTGAATTATGCAGAGTGATGTGAAAGAGAAGGGAGGAGGCGATAAAATAGGTAAATAATACGTTTAATCAAACTTAATAAAGTTGGCAGATACAAATTAATGAATTTATAAAATTCAGTGATGCTGAATCCTTGGATTGAAGGACTTCAAAACTTGAGTGTAAGTTCTTCGTCTGTATCCAACGCATCCGAGTCCTGATGACCAACTTGTTGCTTTGGGAATGTAGTGAGGGGTCGAGCCAAACTCAGTCGTATCCCTCGGTCGCTCCCTGGAGTTTTCGAAATTCGTCCTCTCGGCGTCTGGCCGTTTGTTCCGGTCGAAATCGCCTACATATAGAATGAATCGTACGACTAAGATTAGTAAAGGTAAATTTCCACCTTAACCAAATAAGGGTTCATCTAGTCCGATGAGAGCTGGAAGATTAGATCTGATCGACATATATAAAGTGAGCAAGAAATGAGAGGCAACGTTAAATGGAACAATTATTCAATTTCAAGGTAATAGGTTCTACGGCTAAGTATTCATAATCCAAACTTATTACCTTCCCACGGATGCAGCTTAGCAAAGCGCAACTCGCAGCGCGAGATCTCAACGCGGAGCGCACTTGCGGAGCCTGCGATTTCCGATCGGGCTCTGGTCGGGTCACCGAAGATTTTGGTCGTCCTCCTCGTGCGGTGTGAGCTTCCCGCTTGACGGCTGTGAGCGATGCCGATATCCCTTGGCGTGGATTCCGTACTTTGCTTTGTACCACACGTTTCCTCCTTCCGGATATTTGCTCGGCTATGCTCCTCGTGTCTACTGGTACTCGAGTCCGCGGCCTTCTCGATTCCGATACGGGACGATCTATCTTCTTCCTCGATACGTGAAGAATAATAATTAGGGAAATCGAACTTAGCATTTATACGACCTGTTCCGGCGTTCGGTTTCCTCCACAAGGCTGGGGTGCTCGTTGTAGCTGAGGCGGCTGCTTGACGTGGACTCTGTAACCATCTTTCCTCCTTGAATCACCGTGGATGATAGTCGCTATGCCTCTCCTGACGTATCCGTACCAAATGTTCGGGACAATGGTTCCTCATCTCCGGCAGAGTTACTTTCCTTCGTCTCCGGGCAGATTGCCTTCCTTTCCATCCAGTCGGCTTAATTGAGGTTCGTCCACGTTCCGTAGTTCCAGCTGCTCGTAGTCGCTCGCCGTCATTCCTCTTAGTGGGTCTTCCTCGCTCTCCCACTCGCTCTTCCTCGAACGCCTCCTTCCTCGAGTTTTTAAAGGCCGAACCACTTTGAATATGTTGCATATTTTTGTTCCTGACGAATGAGCGGCCTCCAGCATTCCTCCTGCGTTGATGGGCATTTCGAAAAATTTTCGAAGGAGGAGAGAAGTGGCTGACGTCATTCTCCACCCAACACGATGCTGTCCCCGCTTGATGTTGCTTAACTTCAGCCTTGGGCGTCGTCTGCTGCTCTCTTTTGTCAGAGGGCTTCCTCTTTTTCGTGCGTCGATGAGAAGGCCTTGAGAAACGATCTGACAAATGTGTATTTATTTTCGTCAAATTCAATATCCATTAAGTTGACAACGTTCCTGTGCAACTTGAAAGAAGGAGTAGCACTAGATTTTCTGGCGGAAGTAATTTGTTTGGATCGTAAGATTTCTAACTTGGAACACAAGGTCTCGTACTTGTTAGGTCTCCAGTAGGCATTTGTCATCTTCGTGCAATAGGCATGGGGACCAAGTAAGTCGGCTAATTGCAGGTGGGTACGGTAGAATTCACAGTTCAGGCGATTTTTATTTTCATATAGAAAATCAGTGGCCTTGGTGACCCAAGTTTTAATGGCCACGGCTTTGGCTGCCTGGGCTATGAAGGATCTATTTCGAATTGTTACCTGTGCATATCTAGGTTATAAGCGTTCACGGATACACGTGTTCTTATACCATATGTTCAAAATGGTGGCTGCCAGCTTCTTTCTTTTGTGGAACATTCTCGAGATGAGGAATGACAAATCTGTGAGGACGTTGTTCTCTGTACTGTTATTGATAAGAAAATTAAAAGAGGCCTTACAGTACAACATTTTAGATTTAGTTTTAAAAAACCAACTAGTTTCGGCTTTATTCCTGCCTTCTTCAGAGTACAAAAGAAATGTAGGCTAGCAGCCCCTACATAATGAGACAGCATATGATATAAAACACGATAAACTACAATGATATAATACCTGGAGATAAGGGTGACGTCAGCCAATCAAAAGTTTACAACATGTAGCTGGATTAAATTGAAGTGAACAAAAAGAAAATTATTAGATAGATAAATAACAAACCAAAAAAAAAGTACAAAACAAAAAAAATGGTATACTGATCCCCATTCCATCCTGCAAATGTTTAACTCCTTTTCTCCAAATATCGTTTTCACCCTTGAAAAGGAATCAAATAACTCCATATCGTTCCTCGATATACTGATCACTAAAGATATATCTCGTCACAGTTTTAAATATAGTGTCTATCGTAAACTTACGACTGCTTCCAACTTAATTCACTCTTCTTCATCACACACCCCCTCCCATAAACTAGCTGCTTTTAGACCCATGATTGATACAGCTTTGAAGTTACCAATGGATTACCATGATAGAAACAATGAATTTATGAACATACGATTCCTCGCAGAGACCAACAGATACCCGCAATCTTTAGTAATAATTCTTGTCCGCCAGAGAATTGTCCCGAATTGTCCGCCAGAGAAAAAATAAACTCGGTTTCTAGTAAATCAACAGTCTTCACCTAAGCAGCAACTGCCCAAAAAAATGTGGTTTTCATTCCCATTTCTCGATACAGATGCTAATGCCTTATCCGATCTTTTCCGTGAATACAACGTCAATATCTCTTTCCAATCCTCAAAATCATGGCGATCAATTTTCAATCGCCACACTCCAGGCGACTACAATTCATTCAACCGATGCGGTGTATATCGCCTCCAATTCACACCATGTGACAAATAATACTTAGGAATGTCGGTTCGTAGTTTTGCCATTCGATTTAAAGATCCAACTCATACAGGAAGAAAGACAATAACTCTCGTTTCGCCATCCACCTTGAACAAGAAAATCACCCCCTCTGCAGCATTGAAGAAACACTCAGCATAATACACAAGTCAGATTAGTAGCCATATTAGAAAATATAGAAATTTACAAAGTTGTCTCTGGTCCGCAAAGAAATGGGCTTTGAAACAACCATGTTTTTTTTTTAATATATATTGTAATTTTTAGATATCTATTATATTTATATTTATTTATTTTATTTTATTTTACCTATATTTATTTATTTTCTTTGTTCCCTTTCATACGTTCCTATTTCATTTTAATCCGATTACGCCATGAACTGTTGGTTCGTTAGGTAGGCTATACTTTTGCCATTTTTTTCTTTGTTGGTTTTTTTTGGTTTGTTCTTTATTATAATTGAATTTTTGTAGTATTTGGTATTGTTTTGTTTATTATTCTATTTGTATTTTATTATTTTAAATTTGTTGTAGTGTTTAGTAATGGTTTTTGTTTATTTTTTTTAATTTTTTTTAATTTTAAGTTTTTAATTTTTATTTGTTTAGATAATTATTATTTTGTTATTTATCTATCTAATAATTTTCTTTTTGTTCACTTCAATTTAATCCGGCTACGTCACCAGTATATGTTGTAACCTTTTGATTGGCTGACATCACCCTTATTTACGTCAGCCAATCAGAAATCTCCAGGTATTATATCATTGTAGTTTATCGTTTTTTATGTCATACACTCTCTCATTATGTAGGGGCTGCTAGCCTATTTCTTTTGTACCCTGAAGAAGGCAGGAATAAAGCCGAATCTAGTTGGTTTTTTAAAACTAAAACTAAAATGTTGTACTGTAAGGCCTCTTTTAATTTTGTCATTAAATTAAATCCTCTTAATAAGAACTTGATTTGATTCTGGAAAGGCTTATGGAAGTAATAACATAAAGCAGATATATGTACTATATAAATTATATATAAATCACCAAACAATTACCAACTGTGATGTTTTCAAAACTAAGCACTTCATTTTTACTGGATATACAGGGTGTCCTATGTAACCTGTACCAGTGAAGGATCTGTGGTTTGGGGAGACCAATACCTATCAATTGGACCCCATGTATGTTCCACGATTTTTTGTAGTTTTCGAGATATGAATTTTGGCAAAGTTGACTTTTAGTAACTGCGAGCACTGCGTGCACTGCAGTGAAGCCTCTCTCAGAGACACCCAAATGAACAATTCATTCATAGCAACTGTTTCGTATCCGCCCAGCAGTGAAGCATCAATTAAAGACACCACTGTTGAACCATAATTTCGCAGCATTTTACAAAATAATTACTAATTAATAACTGAATCAAACATTTGACATATTAAAAAGATTAGTAAATTGCAAAAAAAAATTTGGTTGAGTGGGACTTGTATCACATAAATGAATTCTGTATATACACTGTCGCGATCTGTATATCTAAGGTAATACTAGGTCGCGATCCGTTTTATTTTGATTTGTTTGAAGTAGGATCCCCCACCGGTCAAAACGCATAGAGAATAGCATAAATGATGATATATCCCAGAAATAAACCTTAATTTTTATCTCATTTTTTGTAATTGATACATTATTTTATTGAATTATTTGAAACATATCTGGGTTTTTTATCCGAATTTACTAGAGTTTTTATTTTGTATTTGGAGAAGGGGGGGGGGTTTTTTTTTAAAATTTATTTTCTAATATTAATTTACCCAATTAATTATTTGGTGATCGCGTTGGCCATAAAATTTATACTACATATTTTCATTATTGTCGTGCATCCGGGTGAATATGACATTAAATTTAAGTTATAAATGAAAAATTAAGCCACGAGCCTACATTACAGTCAACAATGACTTAATTGCTTAGAGCGTCGCGATCCCAGACTGGAATTTTCTTTTTCTTTCCTATTTTCCTTTATTATTATTTATTAAAACGCCTTTAACATCTGTATTGTAACATTTTAACATCGGAGGCATCGTGTTTAAATAATCCATCAGCTTTTCTTTAATAAATTTGATACTTGGGGTCTTTGTTACTGTTTACATATACAGTGGCTACGCTATGACCTATCCATTATCAGAATTATTTTTATATTTGCGGTGTAAGACCATGTAGCGAATGTACGAATAACTCCCGTAATAAGAAAAATAACCTGATTTACTACTACTCCAAAAAAAAAGGATCGACATGCTATAACTACTATCACTACCTCTGCTGGTCTTACTATTACTGATGGACTAGATATTAGTAACTGTTTTGCCTAGCATTTCAGTGAAACTGTCTCTACTTCTTTCAACACATTCTCGGAGAACTGTCTACCTATTGTCCCCCTATTGATAACCTCATCTTAACGGAGTTCACCTATAGAGATGTTGCCTACGGCATTAATAGATTACAGGCCAAGCCTTGCAATTCTCCGTCAGAGGGTCCTTCCTTTATTCTCAAAGGCCTTCGAGATGTCATATTTATTCCTCTTAGGCGCATCTTTAATGTGTGTCTAAAAGCTGGCCACTATCCTATAATAAGGAAGAATGCGGTTGTGGTTCCTGCCTTTAAAGGTGGTTCTCCCAAACGGACTGACATTGCTAGCTATAGGCCGATCTGTATCCTTCCACCTACTGCCAAAGTCTTTGACAACATCATCCATAAATATCTTTTACAACATGTCCTTCCTCATGTTCCTGCGTGTTAACATGGTTTCATTCCCCGAGGTTCCGTTGTGAGCAATCTTGTATCTCTCACCACTCATGCTCATGATGCTCTTGACCACTGCCAGCAACTTGATGTGGTCTACTTTGATATGCAAAAGGCGTTCGACTCTGTCAATCTAAATGAGTTACTAAAAATGTGATGGTTGTGGACTCCTTCGGATAATGCGCTCTTTCCTGTTGGATCGACTGTTTGTTGTATCTATACGACATCATTCATCATTGCCCTATAGGCCTCACTATGGTGTTCCACAGGGTTCTGTCCTAGGGCCTTTATTATTTGTTATCTTCACTGCTGAACTCCCCGAGGTGATTAGAAACTCCCATATATTGATGTATGCAGATGATGTAAAACTTTTTGGTAACTTAATAATTGTCTTAATGCTCACCTGCTCCAGCAGGAAATCTTTATATATAAAAATTCAGGCTCAGGGTGCGTCTGTAAATGTTCTAAAAACTTTTGAACCACTTATCCGATTGAGCTAATATTTGCAACATATATTCTTTAGGACCAGAGTAAGGTTTACATGTCCCTAAAGTAGGGGGGAAGGGGTAAAAATCATATATCTTGGTTTATGTTTGTTTGTTTACTCAAGAGATGGCGCCAGAATTTATCTTTTCCTTGAAACCGAAACTGGACTAACTGCGCAGAAGCAGGACAGCAAAAAAATTTCCGTTTTTTTCCTCCGGATGTGTACTATTGTTTGTACATTTCAAGGTAGGAAACGCAAGTTCTTCGCTGTCCTGCTTCTACGCAGTTATTCCAGTTTCGGTTTCAATGGAAAGGTCTATATAAAAATTTAGGGTGCGTCTGTAAATGTTCTCAAAACTTTTAAACCACTTATCCTTTTGAGCTCATACTTGCACCAGATGTTCGTTGGGTTCAGGGTAAGGTTTACATGTTCCGAAAGTCAGGTTGGTCCAAAGGGGAAAGGGTAAAAATAATATTTTGCTTGATCTGTCTGTCTTGACATGAGCTACAATATGCGCCGACCAACAATGGGTGAGGTCAAAAATGCTAACACCGAGTTGAGTTAGTGAAGAAAGCCATTGTTGCTATGATAGTCAACAATACGTTAACAATCGAGCAATAATCAATGCTTCACCAACCCAACTCGGTATTTGCATTTTTGACCTCGCCCAATGTATGTCATGTCCTGCAATGCAGAGTAAAGTTTCTGCAACAATAGGCCATAAAAAATTACTTTTGGCTATGGTCATGGATGAAGAAATACAGGATGGGAAACTCCATTGAATAAAAGCGTGATTTTTTTTTTCACTGGCGCTCTCTGGCCATTTGCGTGGGCATTACTCTCTGTCCAGCAGACAATTTTACTTTTCCTAATTGGCCTCGATGGCTCAGTGGTTGCGTGATCTCCTCTGATTAATACCTCCTAGACAGAAGGCCTGATAACGGAAACGTCATACATTGTTACATCATCATTAGTCGAACAAATTTACGGCTTATTATTGGTAGAAATAGGATTAACAATGGTCGATTAATGATGATGTAACAGTGTATGACGTTTCCGTTATCAGGCCTTCTGTCTAGGTGGTGTTGCCCTGATGCCCGTAGATGTGGCTTCGATCCCGGCCGAGGACGACGAGGATTTTTGCAGGGGGAAAATACTATTATATAAAAGAAAGAGCGAAAAATGTATACACTCATTCATTCATTCATCACGAAATCTCCAGAACTATGAAGCCTACAAACTTGAAATTCGGCATGTATATTTCTCTCGGCTTATAGGTGATAGAGGGATAAAATCTAAACAACATTTACCTCTTTCATTTTTTTCTCTGGGGTATTGTTTTTGAGATAAAAAAGTTGAAATCCTACCTGCAGGAAACAGTTATTTGGAATCTGTGGAGACAATTAAAGATATTGGTATACGAGATACCAGTGGGATCCGATGAATAGCTGGTAGCCGGAATCGCCATAGCTGCGGACCAGATTCACGAAGAACCAGGAACTTTTGAACTTTTTACGTCAGTCCATGCGGCGACGTTGTGAAGCATGCATTTATGCCAGAGGGAGTGGATTAGAAAACTTATTATTGATGAAAATAGGAAAGAAAATTCCACAGCCTGGGTTCCAAACAGGAACCTTCTGATCACCGTGCAGACGCGCCAACCAATTGCGCCACTGTGGACATGGAAGCATTAACGCTATTTACATGTCCTTAGTGCTGGTTGGAGCAGTACCCAGTTCGTAGATTTTTATTTATTTTTTAAAAATTTTGTATTACGAAAAATGCTAATAAAAAGCAATTCATTAGAAGCGTCATATACTATTTTATGCTTGTGCAAAATTTTAACATTCTTTCTTTTGTAACAAAAAAAGTTATCGAGTTTTGGACCGAACTTTCCTACTACGTATAATCGTTCTGCGTATTGGAACTTTTAAAGTTTTGAACCCAATTTTATCAATGAAGACAAAGAAATAGAGAGTGGGTCTTGAAGACATTCCTATTCTACTTTTTGAAGGTCTTTAAGAATCCGAAATCAAATTTCAGAAATTCAAAATTTTTAGTGCGCAAGCAGTCTTGGGGGCAGCAGTCATATGGGGGCAGAGTCTGTGAGTATTTATTAAAAAATATAGTATTTTTGAAATTCTGACTTCGGATTCTTAAACACATGAGAAATTAGAATAGGAATGTTTGTAAGACACAGTCGTTATCTCTTTGACTTCTTCGATGAAATTGGGTTCAAAACTGTAAAAGTTCTACACTTTCAGGGCTTCTATCTCCTAAACGGTTGGATCAATTGAAAAAACACCAAGAATAAAACATTTCTTGAAAACTGTGAACAATCTGAATATAAATAGGGGTAACTATTTAAGAGTTCAAAGTACCCCCCCCCCAACTAATGGATTTCCCCCACGAAATAACTCACTATTGATTATGGACATTTTTACAATGCTTAATTTCCGAGATATTACCAGACTTTTTGACACCCTGTATATCAAACAACTTGGAATGACGTGTCATGAATGAATATAAATTAAAATTATTGATAGTCTAAATTGGTTCAAAAGCACCTGGTATTTAGTGGAACCATTGTGGTACACAGAAACTTTCTATGCTAATATGTGGCATGTAATATATCAAAACACTTCGAATGATGCGTCATGAATTTATATAACGTAATGATAATCCAAATTGGTTCAATGCTACGTGTTTTAATGGTATCATTATGGTTCATTAGAAGTTTCAATGCTAAGATAGGATATGTTATATATCAAACAACTTGGAATGACGTTTCATAAATGAATACAACGTAAAATTAATGATAGTTGAAATTGTTTTAAAGGCACCTGGTTCAATGGAACCATTGTGGTTCATTGGGACATTCAATGCTGAGATATGGCAAGTTATATATAAAACAACTTGGAATTGTGTGTAATGAATGACTACAACGTAAAATTAATGTTAGTCGAATTGGTTCGAAGGCGCCTGCTTTAATGGTATCATTATGGTTTACTGGAATTTTAAATGCTAAGATATGGCATGTTTTATATCAAACAACTTGGAATGATCTGTCATGAATGAATATAAACTCAGATTATTGATAGTCGATATAGGATCAAAGGTGCCTAGATTAGTGGAAACATTATGGTTTAATGGAACTCTCAATTCTAAGATATGGCATGTAATATATCAAAAATCTTGGATTGATGTGTAATGATGAATACAACGTAAAATTAAAGATAGTCGAATTTTTTTCGCAGGCACCTGGTTTAGTAGAAGCATTGTGGTTCATTGGAGCTTTCAATGCTAAGATATGGCAAGTATTATATCAAACAACTTAGAATGATGTGTAACAATGAATACAACATAAAATTAATGATAGTTCAAATTTGTTCAAAGGTACTTGGTTTAATGGTATCATTATGGTCCATTAGAAACTTTCAATGTTAACATAGGGCAGTTGAAAAGTATGGTTTCGCGAATGGTTTAGTTTAGCCTTTCGGTACTTGATTACGTCATTTCTTAATGGTTTATTAATTCTAAACGTTTTACATGTGCTCATGTTGGCTGTGTATTAACTTTCAGATGAATCAAAATTTCTTCGAATTTGAGCTCGAGCAACGAAAAAAGCTTTCAATGTAAATAGAAAAATTTCATGTTGAAAATTCAAAAATATTTCTTTTAAAAAGATCCCAATGCATAGCGTCTCCAAATACGGCCCTTTAGTAGAACCTAAAACATGTATTTTTTCTATATAAATTCTGAGCTTTTTACATGTGCTCTTTTTCTGAATATCCACAC
>JAHWFO010096750.1:37320-70809 GCA_023313115.1 Rhysida immarginata | reverse complement strand
AAAAAAGTTACAGCCATGGAGGCATTACTTTTCAGCCCACCCTCGTACATTTTTTATAGTGAGTCCATATAGTAATAAAATATATCATTCTAGTAATTACTATTTAATAAAAAATTTAGTCTTTGGAATGGTTTTCCTGCTGCTAAAACTGTAATCAAACATTATAAGGAGGCCTCAGTCGCAACTTTTCATGACGCTAGATGGAGGCAAAGATTTTGCCTCCTGCTGTTTTTTCAACAGTTTTCATTATATATGTCGTTAGATGTCTGCTTATTGCTTCCAGTTTATTATTGTTTCAAGTTTGCGTTCTTGATTTCTTATTAAATTTCATGAAAAAATATGGTTTATTTGTTTCTTATGAAACACAATGAACTTTCATTTCCGTTTTTTTTAATGTTAATTAATTTTGATATGAGCCCAGGTAGTATCTTGAGTTATTCCTAATAGATGATGGCTGAGTACCTTCTTTCATCCGTATAAGAGCTTTGAGTAATTTAACCCCTTTCCATCAATGTTTACCTTTTGACTTAAAATGATTTGTTTCGTATTTTTGAATACTGACAGAGAGTAATCGAAGTAATTTTTCTTTGTCCACGGTTACAAAACTATTTGGGTAATACAAATAATAAAATACAAAGTTAATTTAAAAAATCATGAAAAGATCAGTAAGTTTTTGCGCTATCATGTGAATTAATAGTGCTTAAGTTAAGCATGTACACAAATTGGCTGGAACTTGTAAATGTAGACAGTTTTCATAATGAGCTTATTTCATGATTCACGTTGTTCATTTTCCTCTTCTCGCAGAACTCTTGCATAAAAGACTGACAACGAATATCGTTGAAAGTTTGCAGATTCGGCTTGGCAGTAGTTGTTGTGCAGCCGCCATTTTCTCCCAGCATTCCGATCGCCTTCATCCGGAATCCCAGTGCAAAAATCTGAACATCTCTATCTACTCTGCGTTCATACACACTCCTAAACCAAAGCGTCTTTATACAGTCTGTTACCTATTTTAGTGGAAACTGTTCCGCTGGACAGGTGAACAGTCAAAGTTCATTTAGAATCTTCTATAAATACAGGGTGAATACAAAAGTCTGAACCCCCCTTTTATTTTTTGAACCGAAGCAGATATGTCAATTTTGATGAATCCAATGAATAGGAAGTTGTGAGTGGCCTATCTCATGGTGCACTTTTCATCATCCCAAATATGCAAATTAGGACACATTCAAGATTTATCTCAAAAACCGTAAGGGATAGAGAAAAAAAATACAATTGCAAACTTGTTCAGCTTAAAAAAACAAAACAAAACAAAAAAAATCATCCAAATCGAACCAACCAATCACCCACAATCACGTTGACCATGTTGACCATTTCCGGAAAGAGTGTAGCTTGCCATCCTGGAATTGTTCTGTCTTCTGTGTGCTGAAACATGACTTTTATTTGCTTTTCCGCATGAAAGTGAATGCGAGTATGGTAATTTATGTTAATTTTTTGATTTGCATGCTTTACATGGCGGAAATATCAACATTCAGTTTTCCTTGTGCAGTGTGACTGTTTGTAAGCTATTCATTGGCTTCATCAAAATTGACATATCTGCTTCGGTTCAAAAAATAAAAGGGGGGGACAGACTTATGGACCACCCTGTATATCGATTGGCGAAAGCAGTACTTAACCTTATATTCAAGTTAAAAGTTGTTTGATGTATTCTTACTACATTTTAGCATTGAAAATCTGTATGGGGTACCAGAATAATACCATTACAGCACGTGCGGTCGATGTAGGAAGTGTAACAGAATACAATAAGACCATTTTTAAAAACTTTGCCTGTTTATCTGTTTGAATACGCTAATCTCCAAAACTATTGACGAATTATCATGGGGTTTTCACAGGTAACTTCGGAGCAGCTTGAAGCAACATGTAGGCTTTATTTCATTAAAATTGGTTCACGAAAAAAAAAGATATCCTTATTTAAAGATTTAAGAGTCTGCTCAGCCATAGCCTACAAAGATAAGGAAAGCCTGCCTAATAGCTCGCTGCTCTATTGTTGCAATGATGCGAAATTTTAAACAATAATCTTCTCGCTTTTCCACCTCGTAGCGCGGATAGTGATCTCTCAACTTTGCTGTTTACTATCTTCTGCGGATTCATAAAGATATTTTCCCACATTTTCGTATTCTATTGGAAAGATTATTGACCACCAGTCCACGAAAAAAATTTCCGACCCACGGCAAATAACCTTAAGTTGATACAGACGAACTTCCTTATAATTAAAATAAAAAAAATTGTTATACAGAAACTTTGTTATACAGAAATATGATTAATACTCAAGATTTAAATGTTTATCTAGGTTGGGACCAAAGCAAAAATCCGTTATAGGGGAAAAAGTCGTTATATGATTATTCATTATAGAGAGCTTCGACTGTATTACAAAATAAACTTCCAAACTAATTTTCAAAAAAGTTAATCTACCTAGCGCACCTCTGATCTCATTTAATTTATTTTAACATAATTGTAACCCACCCAAATCTTAATAATATCAAAAATCATTTTTCAACTTTTAAGGAAGCGATTCGGTCGTTCTTTTTTTTAACTAGAAGCTTAGCTGCAATTTAACTCTGCACATTGCTACATTTAGATCACCATATGCAGCACTGTTGTGCAGACTTTCCTTTATTGTTGTAGGCTATGTGTCACGGAATTTTAATGATTCCGTGGGCATAGGTGATCGTCTGCGCTCCAGAGTATTTATCAATTCGCAACGTAAGCGAAATCGTCTTCGACCGCGTCATGAAGAGCATCAGCTCGCGGCAGCCAATGAGGGAGGAGGTAGCCTCTCTTCCGCGAGCTCGTCGAGAAAACAACGACGGAGAAGGGGAAGGAATTTGGCGGCTACCGGGCGAGGACGGAGCAAAAAGAAACTCCTGGATTCGAACGACGGAGGACATCGTGGTTGTCTGGTTTCGTCTTCGACGGAGGAGCGGGCTCGTCCTCGAGTGATTTCAACGGATTCGGCTACGGAGGCGGCGAGTGCCTCGCCGTGTGAGTCCTGGCTGTGCCGAGAAGCCACGTTGGCGGAGAAAGCGTGCGCAACGAATTGCGTTCCTCCACAACTAAATAGGCGTTGTACGACGACGTTCGACGTGGTCCCTCGGGCGCTGAATGTTACGGCCGTCTACCAAGTATACAGCTTGGTGAGTGTTTCATTTTCTGTATGCCTTATGGCCGATATGGTCCGGAAATCCTTCCCTGAACTAAGTCGCCGACACTTGCATTTTGATACGCAAGTGTGTGGTTTTTGGCCCGGAGGCATGCAGGCTTACTTCGGGAGCGACTTCGGCTTCGTATTTATAAAACCCTAAGAAAAATGTTTCTCTTGTAACCTCAAGTCGTCATTTGTGAAAAGATTATCACATAACGTGTATCTTGCCTGTAATCCTTTTTCAATTGTATTACTTGTTATTATTGGTCTTCCCCCGGACTTGGAACTGTACTTTTTGAGACTTTTTCACAAAAGTTATTTGTCATAGTCTTTTTCCCGTTTTATGGACAGTAAATTTTTGCAAGTGCGCCGTTCCGAGCTTTCGTTAGCTCTTGTGTTGGCCACGAAATTTGTGTGAACTGTTTTAGTAAACTTGTGCATTTGTTTTTGAATTTCAATACACATGGTTGTATTTAAGCCTTTGTAGGCCATATTGTAGTTTAAATGTTTTACTCGTTAGCTGAGAGGCTCGTCCTTAGGTAATTGTTTTTAAGGCCGACCCAGTTAGCTTGCTGTATACCTATTTAGCTTATATCCAATGTTTTGTTTTAAGCTATAAAACTTCTCGGCTATTAGACTTTAGCTCTTAAGTTTTAGCTGCCTACCCGGGTGGCCAAAGCGGGTAGGTGTCGGGAGTTAGCTTCCGACCAGCGAAAGCTGTGGGCCAAGTTCATGTTGCCTCGTTAGAGGTGTTTAATGTTTTACGTTGGGTGTTGCATAATGCCACCTGTAAGATCTCTTTAGATCTTAACTCCGTAGAGGGCAATACCATCTGCCCATCTGCTTCAAAAGAAGCAGCTCAGCTGCCTGATATTTATTATATTGTAGTTATCATTTGAGTCATTTATTCTTGTAGCTTTGTGTGCTTTAGTTTAGCTCTTAAGCTTTGTTTTAGGTTAACTGACTTTATGATAATTGTAAAGGCTACGTTAGAGCCTTTGTTGTAAATTACTTTTAGGTAATTTTGGTAATTACTGTTTAGACATCAATTGTCGTATTCAATTGTTTAGCTTGTGAGCTTTGGTTAGGTTACAAGCTTAGTTTTAATTGTAAAGGCTTACGTTAGAGCCTTTGATGTAATTTACTTTTAGGTGAATTTGGTAATTACGGTTTTTGAACATTAAGACATTAATTGTCGTATGCATTTGTTTAGCTTGTAAGCTTTAGTTAGGTTACTAGCTGAATTGTAACATAAGGACCTACGTTTAGGCCTATGACGTAATTTATTGGTAGGATAAGTGTACCTTGAAGCATAGGCTTAAATTGTAAGCTTGTTCGTTAAGCTTAGGTTATTTTACACTGAGGTGCACGTAAGATTTAATCTAATTGTATTCACATTAATCATTTATTTATTTGCATTATTGTGATTCGTTTTTCATAATTTTGTTTTGCTTAGAGGTTCCCGTTAGGTTCCTCACTGCTTTGGCAATTTTACGTTATAATAATAAACTTTATTATTTTATTTAATCTAATCTTGTGTGCTGTTGCATGATATTAAAATTCCACTGCGCTACTCATAATTTACCCATTAATACATGTGACACTATGTCTCAGCTTAATAGAGTACGTAGAAAAGTAAGAAGATAGCGCTTCATTAGTTGATTTTAAATTGCGCTCTCAGAAGTTTTCGGATGTTTACCGATCATCACGGCTTAATACACAAAGTAACCAATAGATATCGCTGTTATTTTTAAAACCCGTTCAGACGTTATTGTCGGAAGTTTAGGTTAGCTTCTTCTTCTTCTTCTTCTTCTTCTTCTTCTTCTTCTTCTTCGCAGCCTTCGTCTCTTACAGGAGGAGACTAGCTGATTCAGTATACAAGAACAACGCACTATGAGGGAACAAAGCCCCTCTGTTGGCGAAAAAGAGGACAGTGCAACACAACGTGCTCGACCGTTTCCGGGGAGCCGCACTTGCACAGATCAGATGGAGAGATTTTGAGTTTGTGACGGAAGTGGCCTTAGGGGAGATAAAATAAACTAGATTTTTGAAGAAAGGAAAGCCATCTGGGGGAAGAAGAGCGAACACTATCAACTTTCGGAAACAGATTCTTATAGTGACTTCCTTTCGTTTCTACACTCCACACATCATTCCATCGCACTAGTAGATACTTCCGGATGACGCCATTGAGGATCGGGGCATCAACAAGCAATAATCTCACCGGCTTACTCCCCACTCTTGCCAAAAGGCAAGCCGATCAGCCAGTTCATTTCCGCGGAAACCGTGGTGGCCAGGGATCCAGGTAAAACTGATAAGGTAACCGTCCGAGGCGAGAAGAAGTAAAAGGTTAATTACGCATCCCAGCAGATTTCTGTAGAACCATCACCCTTTCGTTAGGGCTACTTGTATAGCACTGAGGGCACTTTGGAAGTCCGATAGGATTAGAAAGCGCCCCAAGGAAAGAGAGGAGATGGTAAGTAAGGCCTTATGAATAGATGTTAGCTCAAGCTGGAAGGAGGAGACAGCAGAATCTACTTTTGGTGAAATTAATAAAGCATTAGACGAATAGATACCAATTACTGAACAAGCAATCACATTCGTGGCCTTGATCTGTAGGCACAGTAGTGTAGGAGCGAAATATTTAGTTCTACAAAAAAATTAAAATCTGAACAGCTGTATTAAGTTTAATGCTAAAATTTTAACTACAGGAAGATAGTAATTTGAATAATTTAGGTAAATAACAGCAATTTCTTTGCTAAGTGCTCTGGACATGTTTCTCCTCGTGAGTGAATGTTAATATTCGTCTTGAGATCTGTTTTGCGCACATGCCTCCACATAAGGACGACGTCTTAATACAGGCGTTAAGTTCATCGGCTGGCGTAAAGCGCCGAATCACAGGCGGGGGTTTGTCGAAAATCTCCTACCAGGAGTACAGTAGAACCCTCACATAAAAAGCCCATCTTCTCGCATGTCTTGCGAAGTGAGATCAATCGCTTCTAGTGTTATTTTGTTGGTCTTGGTGCATGTGTCGTAAACGATTAGTATTCACTGCTTGACCACTTTTTCTTGACCGGAGCATTTGCTTATGTTGCAAATGGGCCATTCTGAAACTTGCAGATGCAATGGTAGCTTCAGAGCTGAATGATATATTCGACCGCTAACTAACCATGTAAATGCTATTCCAAACGGCAATTTCATTTCTTTGGAGAATCTCAGCCGGGTGCGTCAAGGAAACAAATACCACCATTTCCAACATGAATGAAACTTAAAGAGGCTTGTGACCAATAAGCCTCTATTTTTTCAACAAACAGTTGGAGAGCTATAATGTTCCTTTCCCTTCAAATATCCCTATTCTAGGACTTCTTGACCATTTCGAATCGCCGCTCTAGCCCAAGCTGCAAGAGAGATTTGCTGTTAATAGAAGTACATTTGTCCTCAAGAAATATAAGCGCTTGTTTCACTATTTTCCTCAGTGTAACCCGAGTTAATGATCGGGTTAGCTCTTTGCGTATCTCTGAAAATGTCTTCACTTAAATTTTCATTATCATTATCCCAAAGATGTTGTGGATTTGATGGAGTGCACGTCACCAAGTTCTGCAACTTCGAACATTTTCCCTCAAAAATATCTGAGGGAAGGAGACTTTATTCTCAGATGTTTCTTGGCAGTGGACATAGATAACACATTGGGAAAATCGTTTCTCCCAGAAAATACAACTGTCGCTCTCATCATTTATCATGGCTCCCGTATTTTGGGACATAACCTTGTTATTCTTGTTAATCCCTGGAGGACCATCAAACTACAAATGCCTCCAATTATAGCGATTTCTTGATGTTCTCTAATGCATGCACTGGGAAGAGCTACCAGAGCGTATTACTAGTGAGTTATGCCCATTTGCAAAGCAACAGAAGGATCTCTGTGCATAGTGCTATAGCTTCTCTGTTGATCAGTATCTATGGGACTAGCCAATGTATGAACCGTTGAGCAGAAGTTTTGATTTTAAGACGGAAGATGTGATCAAAGAAAATGTGAGAACCGACATGGTTCGGACATTAGAACAACGACTTCTATGAAAACTGATCTTCAGTCTGAAAACTGTAGAACGACTGAAAAATGTGTGTTGAAAAAGAAGGACAGAATTTTGAAAAAGAATTCATGTTACAACATAAATATCAAGATCAGTTATCAGCAATTAATTTAACATCTTAACTGTATTAACTATTAAATTAAAATAACCCTTTTTCTCCATATTTACAATTTTTAATGGGAGCCCATAAATAATAAAAAATGTCCTTCTAGTAATTACTATTTAACAAGATATGTTGTAATTGGAAAGGCTTTTATGCTGTAAAAACCGCAGTCATAACACTTCATGCCGCTAGATGGAGGCAAAGATATTGCCTCCTGCACAAGGCCGCTCTAATAAAGGTCATGACAAGGTATCCCATCATGCATTAGTTCGAAGCAAAATGGCGGATCGATCTATCGAACTAAACAATCGAAAACTAATATTTGTGCTATCAGAATGATTTATAGCTGAGCAATCGGTCATTTGAAACGAATTTATATTTTTAAATAGCAAATGTCTTGAGTTCGAAGCTGATTTCTTAAATTAGATATCTTGAGATCGAAGCAAAATGGCGGCCTTGTCATGACCTTTATTAGAGCGACCTTGCTCCTGCATTTTTTCAAGTGTTTTTGCTATAGTCGTCCTCAGGTGTTTTCTTGTAGGTTGCAGTGTGTTACTCTGATGTATTCTTAATTTCTTTATAAAATTTATGAAAAATCTTTACCATTTCTTTTTGATGAAACAAAATGAGCTTTCTATTCTGGTTATTTTTTTATGTTAATTAATTTTTATACAAGGCCAGATAGAGTCGTGAGTCTTCCCTAATAGATGATGAATAGGGAAAAAAAATGAGAGCACGTATTTCTCGTGTAAGAGTGTTTATGATGCAAAGTTCTCGTTGTAAGAGTGTTTATATATCATCTTCATTTATCTCTGTAAGAGTTAAGTTAATAAACTAGAGGATACTCTTTTACCACAACAAGAGAAAAAGAAACGAAAAAATAATAAATGAAAACTAAGGCAAAAAAATAATAAGACAAAAGAATAAGGAAAAATACGACCTGTAAGCGCTTTTCGAAAGCCTTGCTTTCATCGTTCAGCAGCCCAAGGGAGAACATTGAGGAAATACTATGTCGCTGCTCCCTCCTTTCGTGGAAAACACAAGTCGACACATCTTCCTATGGCGATGACCTGCAGCTGTAAACTCGATCGGCGAGAACTTGACACCTAAATAATACCGTATTAAATAAATAAATTAATTAATAAATAAAATTAAATATCGTATTACACTGAATAGGAAAGCCCATGGCCTTCCTTTCCTTTTTTCGAATGCAACTTTATAAAAATAAATTTCTATGCTTTCCGAGAAGTAATTTTCTAAATACATTTTTATACAGTTTTTATAATGTTATATTTATAAGTGTTAAGAAAATAAAAGATTTTTATTAGCATTTTCATTTTTGGAATAGGCATGGATTAAATAACATTAAAAGTATCTGGATTAAAATTTAGCATAAGCTTGAGACGTAAGTTTATGTTTCCCGAAAAGTAAATTTTTAAATAAATGTTTATAATTTTTTATATTTATAATAAATGTTAAAAAAAATATCTTTATTTGAAATACACATAGATTAAATAGCAGATTAAATAAATTTAAAAGATTCAGCATAATTCTGAAAAAAATGTTAAAGTTTTTTTTTTCCTATCAAAATTAGAGATTAAAAACTTTTCAAAAAGGGAGGATTTCTCTAATCCACAAGGATATTAGAGGTTCCCCCTCTTTGGTTATTCCATTCCACAGTTTTTGCTTAATTTTTGATTAAAAACTTAGAGGGTTTATGCTAATTAAAGATCAACACGAAAATCAAAGCAGACTACAGAGGCAGAGAAAGAGCTTATAATGGACATGTTAAAAACTCGCAAGAAAGTTTTTAATCTCTAATTTTGAAAGGAAAAAAAACTTTAACATTTTATTTATAAGTTGCTTTCGAACTTATGCTGAATCTTTTATTTTCTTAACACTTATAAATGTAAACATTATAAAAATTGTATAAAAATGTATTTAGAAAATCACTTTTTTGAAAGCACAGAAGTTTATTTTTTTAAAATTTGCATTCGAAAAAGGAAAGGAAGTCCACGGCCTACGAGATATTTTAATAACTCGTAGGCCCTGGGCTTTTGTATTCTGTGTAATACGGCATTTAATTTTACTAGGATCTCCCAATGATCGAAATTCGATCACATTTCTGAGAAAAAAAATATATGTGTAATTGTTCTAGCCTAAATCTTGCTTATTAATAAACTTTGAAGAATGAAAAATAGATAACACAATAAATATCCAAAATGCTTTGCATGATATTTCTAATACTCACGATTCAGTTCACGGCAATGATAACTTGAAAATTTCTCGGAATAATATTTAAAGCACATCTAAAGGTATCTTTTAATATATCTATCGAATTATTATGTAAATATAATATTTATATATAAGCTAAATTGTCCCTCGTCCCACTGTGAAAAATTAAGGTCTGTTTCATACCAAAACTCGATAACTTTTTTGTTACTAAAGAAAAAGTGTTAACAAAATTTTTAAAAAATAAATAAAAATCAAAAACTTCAAAATTGCTATTTATTTTATTTTTAACTAAAAACATTCCTTTCAAAGTGAATGAAAAACCTTAAAATAGCTTAGAAAACAACGAAAAACACATAAAATGCTTACCAATTAATTATGGAAATATTTTGAATAGTTGGTTAATAACATTTATAAGCAGTTGTTTCTATGAATTAATGTATAGGTACTATATTACACTTGGGGACCTTCAGATTCTGAAATCAGTTCGTTGACTTTCAAAAGCAGCAGAGTATTTGTTATACGGTTTTCTAATGCTTTCAAATGAACATTAACAATGATTTGATATAATTTGATATTTATTATTTAAAAGAAAAAACAATAAAAAGGCAATGCTACATGCGTTGACAAATATGGGGCACAACCTGTTCCTTAATGCTCTTTGAAACGCTTTTTACCTATGTTAACGTGAACAAATACGCAAACAAAATATATTGTCCACATCTAGAGCAAAGGAACTTTCCAACCATATAAGTTTCATGCGTATTCGTCCACGTTACACAGGTAAAAGTGCATAACAAAAAATGTGTTGCCGTATTTATGTATACAGGGTCTTTATAATGAGAGTTCCATTTCGACATGGCCATAAAAAAAAACTACTGGACCAAAAGCTAAAATGCTTGGCATGGGAAGTTCATACCCACCAAAAAAAGAAAAAAATTAGTTAAAAAGGTCACCACCAGCATGGAATGGTGCTCTATGCAATAGTCGTATACAAAATTAAACACGAAGACACTGGTGTAACCTGCTTTCAGTAAATGGTGGAGGCCACATTCAACACGTAACTAATTTTAGTAACGATTAAAGACTTGTTAAACTGTGTCTTCGTGTCTAATTTCGTATACGAATATCGCATAGAGCGCCATTCCATGCTGGTGGTGACCTTTTGAACTAATTTTTTTTTTGGTGGGTATGAACTTCCCATGCCCTCTTGTATAATATTACCAAGCTTTTGGTCCAGTGGTTTTTTTTTTATGGTCATGTCAAAATGGAACTTTAATTATAAAGACTCTGTATATTTATTAATTGATTTATTTATTTAATATGGTATTATTTAAGTCTCTACATCTCGCCGATCGAGTTTACAGCTTCAGTGACGCGTTCTGCAGATCATCGCCATGGGAAGACACATCGACTATCGACTTGTATGTATTTTCCACCAAAGGATGGAGCAGCGACTTAGTATTTCCTAAAGCTCTAGATTAAGAAAGTACGGCAAACCTTTTCCGCGCCGCCCGCAGCTGCTGATTGGTAGAACGGCTGTCACGTGAGTTTGTCAGCCATTGTTGGCCCAAACGCAGCGATAGATATTGCATGTGGAAAATGCAATTTAGATTAAATTTTTAACGAAATATTCGTTGATTGATCCTAAATTTGAATCCGAATAAGCAAAATTTCAGAATCCTTCCATCTATGCTCCTTGGAGGTTAATAAATTCGTTAAAATATCTGAAGAAGTAAAAAGAAGCAAGTACGTTTATATTATAACTTAATCGAATGTTATAGAAATGTTGCATTGTGCAATTCTCAGACTATCAGAAAATATAATTTTTTGTTGAATATAGTTCTTTTTAAGAAAATACAATTCAATATAACAAGGTTAAACTGTCTGTGAAATGTGGAGGCAAAACTTGAAATAAAACGTCCATGTTATTTTCATCTTATTTTAGCAAAGTTAATTATCACTCATCATTAAACTTGAATATAAAATATGAAATTGAATAACGAAAATTTGCTAGTTGGGTGAAAAAAATATAGACAATTTTAACTATAAGTTTTGGATAGATTTTTTACGTCAATATTATAAACCTCCATAAATGAATAAATTTCAAAATACATTGCATGTGTAGTTATTTTTTTGTAATTTTTTTTGTAATCAAACGGTTAGTTTTTCCAAATTGTAATTTTTAAAATTTTCTATCAAAATATAATTACCAAAGTAATTTTCATATTTAAATTAAAAACTTAAATTTAATAGTTCCTATTTTATTAAATTTTATTTGATATTTTTATAATTATAATTATACTTTTTTTAATAATTTAATAATTTTTATAATTTAATAAAATTAAAATTGGTAAAGTGAAATTTTTGATATACAGTAAATATAAAAATTAATTTCATAAAAGTTTATTAAATTATATGTTAATAAAATATTATAAAATTATATTTTGATAAATAAAATTACAAAAACTACACCCAGTGTTTTTTAAAATTTATTAATTACATGTAAATCTTTTATTAAGGATAAATAAATAAAGTGAAAATAAACTAAAAACTGAATCTGGTTATCATTAAACTGCCTCAACGTTATCATTATTTATATGTAAAAAATTATAGTTGAAAGCAAAATGTAAAGAAAAATCAATAGTTACAGAATTTACTGATTGCCAGTTATATTTCCAGACGATAATAATAAGAAAATTTGCGAAAAGGATGCATTTAAGACGAATTTTAGAGGAAGCGTAACTCACTTTATAGGGCCATTTGGGCCAACAATGGCGGATTTGGTAGCAGACGACGAAGTTTGCCATACTTTCTTAATCTAGAGCTTTAGTATTTCCACCAATCAGAGAGAGGAGTCATTTCTGCGGCTAGTTGCATGTGGAGGGACAAAGGAAAAGATCTTTAAAAAAAGTGTGCTAAATAAATAGGGGAATTAAAATTTGTGGAATATTCTCGTGGTTAAGTTTTCGATTTTTATCCCTCGATTTTATATACAGAACTTTTATCCTGCACTTTTTATCCTCCACACAAACCTTACTTATTAGCCCGCAATTTTCATTCCCAATTATTATGACATACTTCTTTATTCCATTTTATATCTACTTTTTATTATCCACTTTTAAGAGAGTCAATTTCCTTCTTCTCATTCTTTCATCACTTCTGTCTTCTAAAGGATGCCCCGCAAAGGACTCCCTGATTTTAAGACTAAATATGTCGGAAACGGAGATCGATAGAAGAATGAAACAATTGGTATGTTGGCTTTGAAAGCTGTAAAAATCTGATTCGGAAGTTTCAAATTTAGTTACAAATTACTTACAAATGTTGCCGAGAGGTGGCGCTGTCGTAGCGTACTGAGAATTTCATTCTTCAATTGCGCCATCTCTATGCTCGAAAGATGCACGTTTTGAATAGTCTTCTTGCAAAGAATAATTTATAGCCGATTTGTCGGACTCTACTGTTATTACAGCGTGTAACGCCATATGTCGGCAACTTTTGTAACTAATTTTGAAACTTCTGTATCAGATTTTTCAGAGATAATTACTCTATCGATCTCCGTTTCCGAGATATTTACTCTTAAAATTCGAGAGTCCTTTGTGGGACACCCTGTACATCTTAATACAATTCTTTTGTACCATCTTAATTTAGAGTTTTTTTTATTTTTAGAAATTAAACTTCTAAGCTTTAGTTAAGATTTTTAATTTTTAAAACTTTTTACTTTTTATAATAGAAATTGTCATTCCATGTAATTTTCTTTTCGGCGTTAGTTGTAACTATTCTACCATATTTTGCCGACCAGGTGACCGAGAGCGTAGGCTTTCTAGTTCTCGAGTCCGCCTGGCCGTGGGTTCGAATCCTGCTGTGGGCATGGATGTTTGTGTTTGTTCCGGGATGCGTACAGATATAACTTGTGTAAAGGGCGAAATATGACTTTAGTAGTCGACGCCAAAATTTCTAATAAACCAACTAACTACCATATTGCTTATTTAAGAATTTGTATGTTTAATATTGGTCTTTATAGCTACTTTGAAATGGATACAATGAATAATAGAAAAATTGTATACCTTTTGGGTTTAATAGAGTCAAAGACCTACTTTTTCTTTTAGCAACTGTATTTAAGGATTATAGACGAACTTAAGTCTCTTATCCGTACCAGCGTTATCTTCTGTTTGAAACGTCATCCCTTCTGGTCATCAATCAGCTGTTTATTACTTTTTTACCTACACCTTCCTTATTTCCATCTCAATTCCAACCCTTTCATTTCTTATCGTCATCTGTCAAATCGTGAAATACCATTCATAAGAAGATTCTGATACTGTTAAGAAGAAAATGTATTCAGTAAAAAAATAGCTCTTAAAAATTTACATTTTTTTAAAAAAGTAATTAAACACAAAAAGAATTTCACTTCATTAGCTCTATTTACTAAGGTTGGGATGCTAGACGAGAGCTCATTAACTCTGCGTAAATTCTACTTGATTTTTACCAATTTCTAAGAGTAGAGATAAGAATTTTTTTCCCTCTTCTCTTTCTCCACCGATGAAATGCGGTAATCCTCCTATTTCCTGTTCTTGTCAAGTGAGTTCATCCTGTAATCTTATCCCCGAGCATTGCTATATCCCAAAGGAGGGTTTTATTCTAAGAAAGAGACACATCATTTCTTTCCTTCTCTTAGCCCTAGCACTCCTTCGCAATCGATAAAACATTAAAAAGTTGCTTTCTGAAACGAGCAGCTGCAACATTGCGTGATCTCACGCTCGCTGTTTATCGAGAGGACCCTAGATTTTAAGACAACCGTTTAAAAAGCTCATTAACGAAGTTCGTACAAATTAAAGGAATTAATAGCTTTGTTTGGAAGCCCTCCTTCTACACCCCAAATGCAAAATTCTTGGGACTTGAATTGAACTTAATATACATACATGTTTATTTTTCAAATACAAATTTTTAGATTACAAAAAATTAAGAGTTGTAGTATAATCTTCATTAAAAAGGCATGCAGCAAACTGATGTAGAAACGTCAGGCCTACAAACAGAAATAAAATTCACTGAGACCAGCATCTCATTCAAAAAGCTCGGGGCACATACTTTATTAAGCACCACTACTTGCATTAATTCTGAGCAAATCGTCTTTACTTTGAGTGCGACATGAAGCTCCAATTTGCTGAAATATAAAATCAATTGGCACACAGAGCTTTTTAACCGATGGAATTAATGCTTTTTGCAATTTTTTCAGATAATCTGCCCCATTGATTATGCTATCCAGGAACTGAAGAATACGAAGTCCTTTGCACCGCCAAACATGACAGATGCCGGTATCTTCAAACAGCATTTTAAGCAGTTGCTACAGTCTGTAACATTGCTATGGAATCGATGCATAATTTTCGATTACGTTGTATATTTATTACATATTATAACCATTACCTGTGTACAGCACTCTTAGCCTATTAACATTTTAGAAAAAGTATTAAAAATTCATTTTCATCGAGTTCAAAAACAATACACAAAAAAGTCAGTTTTTTTAATGTAACAATTCTATGGAATCAGAAGTGAAAACCTTTAAAATATTGTATCTACCTTCTGAAAATGGAACTGAACCATATGCAAATTACCTTTTATTTGTTAGTGGAAAGTAGATGTTTTCTTTCACCACAATGCCAGGCGGTTCAGTGTTGACAGAGCTTGAAATCAGAAAGATCATCAAGTTTCATGCTCAAGGATTAAGTCAAAGAGCAATTGCTAAAAAGATAGGAAGATCTCAGAAAGCAGTTTATAATTTTTTTGTCAAAGGGTGACAATTATGATACTTCCAAAAGAAGATCTAAGGCTAAAAAGCTCAACACTAGAGATCACAGAAGAATATTTCGTATGGCAACGAAAGAACAATTATCAGTACGACAGATTGCAGCTGCTCTACCTAAAGAAGTGTCCCACCAGACTGTCTGGAGAAGTCTACACGACAACACCAACGTCAAGTATTCCAAATGTCTTAGAAAACCACGACTAACAGAAGCTCACCGACATGCACGACTTGAATGAGCTAAAGATAAGATGTCCTGGCTGGAACAATGGAGCAACATCGTTTTCTCTGACGAAAAGAAGTTTAACTTAGACGGACCAGACGGAAATGCATGTTACTGGCATGATCTGAGGACGACTCCCAACATTCAGTTCAGCAGGAACTTTGTGGGGGGATTTGTCATGGTGTGGGCAGCATTTGGCTGGAAAATCAGATCTTGTGTTTGTGGAAGGAAGATTGGACTCCAAAAAGTATCAGACAATGCTTTATGATCATTTAATACCGTTTGGCACTTTGATTGGTGGCCCAACGTGGAAATTTCAATAAGACAACGCAAGCTGCCATGTTTCAAAAGCAATGAAAACATGGTTCGTTGATGAAAAAATTGAAGTATTAATTAAGCCCGGACATGAACCCCATAGAAAATTTATGGGGTATCATGGTATCGAAAATTTATGCTAAAAAGAAACAGTTTGATCATGTTAACGAGCTGAAACTCGCTATTTAGAGGCATGGGACAACATAAAACTTCCAGTTCTCCAAAAGCTAGTTGAATGAATGCCTAACAGAGTGTTTCATTTAATTTCAGCAAAAGGTGGTTCAACTAAATATTGAATTGTAGTTTTCTTTAAACTTTTATTTGTGATTCCATAGAACTGTTCCAGTTAATTAATGGATTTTTTTGTTTATTGATCAAACAATGTTTTTGGTTTTTTTGTTTGTTTGTTTCATTAAACATCTTTATGGTTTACAAACATATGTAACATTCAGCATTTTGATATATGGATAATTTGAAAAGTTACTTTGAAATATGCCTTGATTCCAATGCAATGTTACATACTAAAAGAAAGTCTCATACTATAAGAAAGTCTCATACTATACTCATTCGATTGATCACTAAGAGAAAGCCTAAATTTTGACTTTTCATTGAATATAACATTTTCCTGCATTGGCAAAGAACACGAATTGTTCTTGTACCTTATACTTAGCATAGCTTCTTAGTTTTATAGAAGCTATGGCCTAGTTCGTGTCACGGTTGAAATGGTCTTGCCTACCGAATAATGTACCTCTGACCATTTCTGTTCAAGATCTGAACCTATTTTCTGATGATTCTGCTTAATAAGAATTCTTCACTCTCATCTTTTCTATTAACCGATTTGGGTCGGCCTATCGACTTTGCGTATTTTAATTTTTCCTGTGCTTTCAAATTGTCTTAGGTTCGTGCTACAGTGGATTTGGATATCATAAATTCACTGGCAATGTTAAATACAGATTTTTCTTCTTCAAATTATATAGATGTTCCTTTGGCATTACATAATTGTAATTACAGTCTGCATCAGCTCACGTATCTCACCTTTGTTCTCTTTATTCTGTACGTGCGCAATTTTAAAGGAATACATCATCAAGTATCGCAAACTTATGCGTTCTTTACGCCAGCGATCTTATGCTCCGTGCCTATTAACTTAGTATAAAGTATAGAGGGGGATTCAAATGCAATGAAAAATAAAACTTTTTTAATCGTTTCATTCAAAGATTTGTGTTTTGATGACAAGTTTTGGCTTAATTCTTTTAGAAAACAAAACGATGTCGAAGACGTCAACTAGGAACCTGCCTGAATGTAGACTATGTGATCAAATGTTTAGGGACACCAGCTTTTCTGCGTCGCAGGCTTCAGGTAACAGGTATTAATAAGCGGTGTCATCCCCTATTGCTCTAATGACAGTCTCCATCCTCCGATGAAGGCTTTCCACAAGTTTTTGGTAGTAAGAAGCTGGAATTTTCCTCCATTCCTGCCTCAGAGCCCTGTTAGTTCAACTACGAATGAAGGAATTTTCCTCCATTCTTACGGCTTGGCTCGTAGTCGAATTCCGATTCATGCAAAAGGTGTCCAATGGGATTGAGATCGGGGCTCTGGGCAGCTAATCCATTTTGTCAACTCCGATGTCGGAAAACAAGTCCTGTGAAGACCTTGCTTTATGGTAAGGAGCATTGTCATGTTGATACAAAAAAGGCACATTCCCGAACGTTTTCTCAATGTTGGTAATGCGCAGTTATCTAAGATGTCTCTATAAGCAACAGTCCTTGAACAGAAATAAACTGGCCCAGCACGAACCATGAAAAGGATGCCACTACCTACAAACTGCACAGGCATCCGTCACACGCAACTTCGTCCATCTGACAACCAGACTGAGAACCGTGATTCATCAGTCCATACTCCACATTTTGCGGATTTTACACCACTCCAAACGTCGCCTGAAATTGTTGTTAATGATGAAGGGCTTGTGAGCAGCAGCATGACCGTGGAAACCCAGAGAATGGAGTTTCCGACGAATGGTGATTGTGCTAGCAACATAGGAAGTAGAATTTCTGAACAAAGTAACAATTATTTCAGAAATGTTCCTTCGATTGCTCCGGGTCGCATTTGCAAGCACTCGACGATTTCTGTCTGTCAATGTTTTAACTTTGCCAGGTCAGAGTTGGACTGTTGCTGCTCCCTGGCTCTTCCACTTTGCAATTACGTTGCTATACTTCTACGGGATATTTGTAGAATAGTGGAAATATCACGGACTGACTCGTTGCACAATTGGCATCCTATGATGGTTCCAATTTGGAAGTCGCAATTTGAACGACCCATATGTTAATAATGCGAAGCAGACGTGTGCCTGAAAGTATTTCTTGTTATTTAAATAATTTGTATGTCATTGTCATGCGACCTTTAGGCATATTTCATGATCTGTGAGGGGTGTCCCTAAATTTTTGATAACACAGTTTATTTATTTAGGCTGCAGGTGAAAATTATCTATGCATAATTAGGAAGAATTGTTCATAATGTTATATTAATGACTTAAATGGTTGAATAATATGTCACCTCGTATTTGAACCATAGAGAAAAATATAAAATACCATAGAAAAGTGAGAATCAATAACTTATCTGAATTCTGGCGGGTAATATTTGTTTAAATCAATATTAAGTTTAGAAAATACATAATTCTTCTATTTTTCAAGATACATGCTCTATCTGTCAAGAAGTTTTCGTATCCATTGAAAAAAAAATGTTTTCGACTGCATTATAAGGCTTCCCATAAAGAATAAATAAAAATTAGGTAAATAAATTATAAGTAAATGTACTTCACTGTTAACATGTTCGTGACAAGTGTGTTCATCGTTCTCGGATTAAAAATTCGCATGCAAAATAATACCCGGAAGTGGTTAAGAGTGAGAAACAATCGGATTAACGATAAAACTGCAGTTATGCCTTGCTCCTCCCCAAAATCCAAATACAATGGTCCCGCTCGAAGAAAGTGGGCTCGACCAAGGAATTTGTTATTCATTTCAACTATTTTTTCATTTATTTATTCTGTTTTTATGGTAAAAGATAATTATAGCACAAAAATTAGACGAAATCTGGAAGATGCATTTCTTCTCTTAAAGTAGTAAGTATTTGATAATTTTTAAATAATCGAAATCAATTTTTTTCAAAAGGTGATGAGTAACTTTATCAGAAAATATTATTCCATTATTCAGAAATAAGTGATGACTATTATTGTGCATTATTTAATGTTTAGCAATTCCATTATTTAAATGTTTGAGTGTTAAAAGATTTTGTTTTGAATTTTTTATATAGCTTCAAGAAGAAGTAAATTAAGAAAGAGGTGGCAGATGGTAATTAAGTAAGTAATTGTATAAATCAAATTTCATAATCTGCTACAATTATTTATTAGAACACTTAAAGGAATTTTAATATTATTTACATAAATTGCTTTCAAAACGTCAATAAGCAATTTTCGAAACTAATATGTATGAAAGTCAATATTCAATGGTAGTTCCCCGGAATTCCTCTCCGACGGGTTCAACCGACTAGTCACGCGTTGCTACAATGCGTGGAAAGGGGTGGGGACTATGTCGAAAAGTGAATAGTGCATTACATAGAGGAGAAATGCGAGTATCAGATACAAAAAGAATTTTGAAAATCGGTTAAAAATAAAAAAGTTACAGCCATGGAGGCATTACTTTTCAGCCCACCCTCGTAATATGTAGTGCTAAGTAGATTTGTTTCCCATGTAAAGTTGAATAGTATTGATCCCATCTAAAGCTAAAGCTAATTTTTATCAGAAGAGCTCAAACTGTTGTAATGAATTTCCTTATAAATTCAATAAATATTCTTGTCAGAGATCTATATTGAATGCAAGCCCAATATAATGGAGCTAAAAATTAATTTGTAACTTTAATTAAGAAATCATTTGAGAATTAATTGTTAATTCACAATTTTGTAAGCAGATCATTCTTGTTCGTTAATAAATATATGCTTTTTGCCAATGTATAATTGCAGTACCGCCTGGTTCGGGGGTGTCCCAATGTTAATATATAAAATATTGAGAAGAATATTAAAAGTCATTGTTATGAGCGCTATATAGACAAAAGTATTTAGACTCCCCAGAAAATATGCAAATAATGAGTTTTCCAAATGGTATTTTTGAAAGGGCATGGTCTTAATAAAAAGCTGGTCATGTTCTGTTAACTATTAATAACTCTTGTGGAGCTATGCTGCGCGGAACTTCCAACGTCGACTCGTCATAGGATGCCGTTTGTGCAATCTTTCCCTAGGAAACATTGCATCCATTCCAAAATCGACTATAGCATATGTTATCAGGAGATGGAAGCAAGACTGCATTGACAATATACTCGTAAGAAATGAGGCAATCAATAATTAATTGTGTTGGTATTGAATGTTATGAGTGCTGACCTCTGTTGAGAGATAGATGGTAAAGCAAGGAGATAAAGCAAAGGAAAATCAGTGGAAAGTAAAGATAGAAGCTTCCTTGATATTTAATGTACAATATGGAATCGGCACCAATTAAAAACAGAAAAAAAATCGGCGAAGGTAACCATGAATTACAAAACAGATTTTAATACAAGGGGCACACTGAAAGTAATGAGGTACACTAAAAAGAAGGTTAATAATTACGATACACAGAATACATCATTTCAAACTATAAGCTTTTGTCTATTTCTCAACATAATCCCCATTACCTTGGACACATTTTTCACACCGTTGTGGAAGTTAAAAATCCCTTCACGGTAGAAGTCCGCTCCAGCTCGCCGAAAGCACTGATGCACTGCTCTCTTCACGTCCACTTCTATCGCATAGCTCTGGCCTCTCATCTGCCCCTTCACAAAACGGGAGCAGATGAGAGACCAGCGCTATGTGACAGACGAGGACGTGAAGAGAGCAGTGCACCAGTGCCTTAGGAAAGCTGGAACGGACTTCGACCGTCAAGGGATTTTAAAACTTCCACAGCGATGGGAAAAATTTGTCCAAAGGAATGGAGATTATGTTGAGAAACATGTTTACAATGCAAGTCTTTGTGTGGGATCTCTAATGTCTTTTTCTTTAATAATATTTCTCTGTGCATAATTAGCATTCCAACTTAGGTGAAGGTTCACTTAGATTTACTTTCATTCGAATATTGATGGTTTCATCGTCGTTTTCTTAAAAGTTGCCCAATTTACCCAATCAGGCAGTTCAGAAAATTTATGAAATTTTTCAATTCAGATAATTACGATAAGGATAAGATGGTAATTTAACAATAATGTCACTATTGTTCTCAAGTAAATAATGAGAGAATTATTGTTGTTGAGCTCACATACACACACATGCACAGAAAAATAAAGAGAGAGAGAGAGAAACCAAGAATGTCACATGGAGATATTATCGGCTTCGAAAGAGCTCAGAGACTTCCAACCTGGAACCATCATAGGATGCCACTTCTGCAACAAGTTGGTCCATGAGATTTCCACTATTCTACAAATATCGCGGGGACAAATATAGACCCAGGGAGACCCAGAGAGCAACAGAAGTGCAATCACGAATCGTAGACCCTAGAAATTGACAAAAAGATATCGTCGAGTGCTCGCAGTTGTGACCCGGGTCAATCGAAGGGTCTTCTGCTGAAATGTTTGCTAAAGAGTTCAGAAATTCTGCTTTTTGTGTTGCTAACACAATCACCATTCGTCGGGAACTCATGGTCGTGCTGCTGCTCACAAGCTCTTCATCACTCGCAGAAACTGGAGCAGGAAACAGTGAAAAGGTATTCGTATGAACTGCTGAATCATGGTACACACTCTGGCAATCAGATGAACGAAGTTGGGTTTGGCAGATGCCTGGGGAACGTTTCCTACCTGAGTGTGTTGTGCCCACTGTGAAGTTTGGAAAATTTGGCTTCATGGTATGGGGGCTTTCGTGATTCTTCTATAGGAAAGATGAATGCTGTTGCTTATCGAAACATCTTGGACAACTGTTCACTGTGATCATTGTGGGTACAGTTCGGGGAAGGGCCCTTTCTGTATCATCATGACAATGCTCCTTGCCATAAAGCAAGGTCTGTTTCAAGACAACGGGGTTGAAGAAATGAATTGGCCTGTTTAGAGCCCCGATCTCATCTTATTGAATACCTCGGATCGTCGACTACAAGCCAGATCACGCCGTCCTTCATCAGTGGCTGAACTTACTTGTGCTCTGAGGCAGGAATGGAGGGAAATTCCAGCTTTTTACTACCAAGAACTGGTGTAAAGTCTTCGTCAGTTCAGAGAGTAAAAGAGAGTGCCACTTACTAATTCCTGTTACCAGAAGCCAGCGACGCAGAAACCCGGTATCTCTAAACTTTTGACCATCTAGTATACTTGAAATCAGCCTACTAAGGCTTTGTTTGGTCTTCCACACTTGTTAGTAAATGACCAAACACAGTCATGTCCTCAACGGGATTAAAATCTAGCGCTCTCGGCCTAGATTTCTAATGTTATCATTAAAAATGCTTATTTTCAAAATGCAATTAAAATGAAAGTGAAATTATTTGATTTATTTACCTGTATATTTAAAACTAAGTGATTATTTGCTTATGACATAGAAAGTACAGTAAATTCTTATTAAGGTAAGTTATTATTTTGTTTATAGTAAAAAATATTATAACTTAATATTAAAGGGAAGTCTTCTTACTTGTTTTCAATAAACACCAAAATTAATGGTATATAAAAAATTGTCATTTAGAGAAACAAGTAAGAAGTTGAAATGACGTTACTTCCAATAGAATTACATGAAATATTACAGCTATGAACTGTCAGTGGAGATTGGTGATTAACGACTGCAGCGAAATGGGGCGAGGTCCAACTTATTATTGAAGATAAGTGTTTCTAACTTTTTCCTCCTTCCTTTTTGCAATTATCGGTGGAGCAGTTGTATTTTCCGCAAATTGGAAAATGTTGAAACTTGTTCTGGGGGAAAATAAGAAACTTTGCTCGTTTGATTTCGTTGCTGGTTCAATGGCATTGAGGCGAGTGCCAACTCCGTCAAGGAAATGGAAGAAGTCGTAACTATTTATTTACACGGTTTTTTCTTTAATCCCATCTTTGTAAGGTATGAACAATAGAGTAAGCAATCCGTAAATAATGTATATGTGGGACGTGAAAAAATATTTCAAGCAAATAAAGTTTAATTTTGGATATTTTTTTACGAATACGTTTTTTGCCAAGTTTTCTTTTTCGTGAATAAATGGTATCAACTTAAATTTACTTCTAAGTCTTTTGTTAGGAAATTATCTCAGTTTAGGAAATTTATTTTACCTATTGATATACATCCATATCCAAAACATTGAACCGTAATTCATTTACATATTCATTGTTTGAAATGCTAGAAAGAAAATAGATTGGAATTCCCAAAAACTTAAGAACGGATATATATTAAGAGAAGGACTAGACACAAATACCCTGGAATACAATAAATAATAGTTATTAATTAAAAATACAAAATAAATAAATAAAAAAATACAAAATAAATAAAAAAAAATAAATCAAAAATAAATAAATAAATAAATAAATTAAAAAAAAGAAAAAAAAAGAAAAAAAAAAGATATAATACATAAAAATAATTAATCAAAATAAAAAGCTGACGTTTCGGAAAGAGACTATCCTTTTTTATTTATTTTGTATTTTTAATTAATAACCAAAAATTTAAGGAAATATGAATCCACTCTAATTAACATTCTGAAGCTTTTACAAAAAAAATCATCTTCTTATCAAAATGTTTAAAAAAGAAGATAATCCCCAAAACATTATTATTAAAAATTAACAATAAAAATATAAACATTTCTAATAATCAAAATATTAAAAATTGTGCATGTCCTAGTATAAAACAAGTTAACAGTTACAAATATCTTGGTGTCATTATTGATTACAAACTAAATTGGAGCCAGCATATTATTTAATCTTTTTCAACGACTTAAATCCATTACAGTTACAATTAGAACGCTGCATGCAATTCTTAATCATTCTATGATTAAAAATATATACATGGCTTTATTTCAATCCGTTTTATAGTATATGATTGTTATATGGGGAGGAACTTATACAACCTATTTAAAACCATTTAGAGCCTTACAAAAATCTACCCTTAGCAATTTCCAAAAAACTCCAAACCCAGAAATTTTAGATTTACAAAAGTTATACTTAAACTGTTTAGGAAGATATTCACAAAAATTTTATTATGAAAATAAACCAAAATACAGAACTATTCAATACGCATTAAGAAACGCACAACAATGTACGAGGTCTGTTCAAAAAATACGTAGACTGACGTCATAAAACAAAATATACTTTATTCAGAAGTTACACATTTGGGTCCCCTTCAAAGTACTCTCCTCCCCGACGCACACACTTATCCCAACGGTGTTTCCACTTTTGGAAACAGTCCTGGAACGCTTCTTTTGTGATGTCCTTCAGCGTCTTCGTCGCATTTGCCTTTATGTCGGGAATCGTCTCAAATCTCCTTCCTTTCAAAGGTCTTTTGAGTTTGGGAAACAAGAAGAAGTCACAAGGAGCGAGGTCAGGTGAGTAGGGTGGGTGAGGAAGAACAGTGATCGAGTGTTTGGCCAAAAACTCTCGAGTTCTGAGGGCTGAATGGGCTGGAGCGTTGTCGTGATGAAACAACCAGTCACCTCTCGTCCACATTTCTGGCCTTTTCCACTCGTCCAGTGGCAGTTTTTCCGAGTTTAACACAAAATTTCACAGCAACTCTTTGCTCGTTCAAGTCACTCATTCTAAAAATCCGCCAAACGAAAAAAACACACTTCACAAACAACCGCGTAGCTAATCAACCAATACTGATATTTGCAATCAAAAAAACTGCCTTTTAATCAGCGGATCTGTCAGAAGATGGCGACACCAAGCGATTTTGATTGGGACCAACAGGGCCCGCGCAATTCAAACAGTCTACGTATTTTTTGAACAGACCTCGTATTGACATCCCAAGAGTGAAACATTCCTTCGCTTGTCATCAAATAGATTATATGAGTATCCGTATGTACAATTTAATGCCAAATGATATTAATGACTGTAATAAAAAAATGTATATATTATTAAGAAGAAAATTAAGTGCTGGTTAAATAGCCTTATAGATTTTAATAATTTTTGATTTTTTTTCACCAATATTTTTCATATAAAGTTTTATATAAAGTTTTATATTGTATATAAAGAGATAATTTTATGTTTTTATATACTTTTATATATCCCTTGTATTTAAATTTCTTTAAAAATATTAAAAACTAACAATCATATTAAAAAAAATATTTGTATAGTATAAAAATAATTATTTGTATTGTAAAAAAAAAAAAAGAAAAATTAGTGATTCAAAATAGTATTATCATGTACATCTGTAATAATTTTCGTTCATAGAAACAATTTTATTTTTCCCAATTATGTGTTAATTTCGATGTATCTTGTCTCTTGTGAGCATTCATTACTCTTTCGAGATACATCGATAAGCCTTATTATACCTAAATAAAAAAAATAAATAAATAAATAAAATAAATAAAATAAATAAATAAATACACACTTCAAATTTTAAATGGAACCATAAAAAATGAGATCAACATAAAGAAACTATATATAGAGAATAATAAACAAAACATAGATATAACACAAAGAATAGATGATACAGAATTCAAAAGTTATATATATAATATCAACCAAAAAAAACCCAATAAATTCAAAATAAAAAAAAATTGTACGGGGCTGTGTTGGGACACGGCCGCTAGTTAAGTCGTAGAGTACGTCTTGTGGCTACATGACGAATAAGAAATCATTTTGTGCAACACAATTTAAAAATTTTAATTTCTAACATAAAATGTTCAATATACTTGCAATATATCCGCCATAGAGCAGATTTTCTGACTCAACTTTGCACTGCGATTGCGTCAGCTAGTGAGGTCAGCACGAAATCAGTGACGGTCTAAAACATGCTTTGTTCTATACTCTATCGAATGCGATATCAATCATTCTTCTATCATTAAAAGCTTTCACGTTATTAAAGTTTTCGTGATCAACACTTTTCGTGACATTCACGATTTAAGCGTGGCATCCTAGTCTCGAAACGTAAGACGTATTCTACATCAAAAATAAAAAATACTAATTAAGAAATGGACTATTTTATTCAATAATAAATATGGTTCAAAGAAATAAAAAATTTAAAAAATATATATATAAAAAAGAGAAATTAACTATTAATAAGGCAGGCAAAGGAAAAATAATCTTTTTACAAGATCAAACAAAATATAGTACAGAAACAGAAAACTACAGGGTGCGTAAGGTATTTGAGGACACACCTTCGTTTGGCTACTGCTGCACTATAGTAAATTGTGGAACATCAAGTAACACAAATCATGAAGAGACATGCAGTAATAGTGGCAATAAAGGCAGAGCACAGCGATTTAGAGATATCACGATTTCTAAAGGTCGCAAGCTCATTCGTCCACAAAGGGGGGAGGAGTTGGTGACCGAAGTTGGTAATGTTGTACCAGTAACAAAGCGTAAAAAGCGTGCCTCACGCTCTGACATCATCAGAACACCTGAATTTATCCAGCAAGTGCAGCAGGCCATCGATGACAATCCCAGAACATCCATGAGGCCACTTGCTAAAGATCTCCATGTGTCGGAAGGAACAATCAGAAATGTTGTCCATGAAAACATCAGATATTACTCGTATGTTATGCTAAGAGGTCAGTTTACGTCAGACAAACCACGGGAAAACCGCCTTCTCAGATCGAAAACAAGATGAAAAATCCGTGTGAAGTTGATATCCTGTGGATTTTCTCCGATGAAAAAAACTTTGACCAGGATCAGAATGTGAACAGAAGAAATGACAGATGGTTATGTGCAGACCCTTCGGAAGTGCCACGAGTCATGCACACGAAATTTCCTGCAGCTGTCATGGTTTAGGGGTTGTCAGCAGTGAAGGACATGTGATGCCTCCAGACTTCTTTCCCAAGGCCTTAAAGTTAACTCTGCGGTCTACGTTGAGACCCTTGAAACAACTGTTAAGCCTTGGATAGATACGCAACGGAAGGCCTCACGTGTTTCAGCAAGACTCTGCCCCAGCACACAAGTCTCGCATGACAGGAATGGATGGCCGACAACTTCCATGTTCACGTAACTCCTAACCATTAGCCTCCTAACTCCATCCGTTGGACTACTACGTATGGAACATTGTGGAGAGCGAGGTCAATGAACACCCCCATAACACCAAAGATTAATTGAAAGCTGCCATTGTTCGAGTAATGACCAATATGAACCATGATCATTTGATTCGCGCATGTCGCGGTTTCGATCTCGCATTGAAGCAGTTATAGAAGCTGAAGGCGGATTCATTGAATAGCCATATAACAAAAGGTTTCTTGTGTATGTTCATGATATGTTTCGATAATAAAGTTAATATCTCGACTTATATCTCTTTTTTTCTTTCTTGACGTGAATCTGTCCTCAAATACCTTACGGCACCCTGTACAATGAAAAAAATACATTAAAAAATTAGCCATTATGGAAACTTAATAAACTTAATATAATGTATATTACAAATTTCATCAAAATCCAATTAGCAGAACGGGCTCTACATGGGTCTCAATTGTGTAACTTAAACCATAACCACTCTCTATGAATTACCTTTGCTCGTTTGTTTTTCCTTTATATTCGTATCCGTTTTATTTATCTTTCGTTTATGCAGTTTATTACAGTTTGCAAGAATGCAAATTTTTAGAGAGCAGTGAAGTAGAAGGTATGGTCTGCTTTAAACTGCAACAGTTAAACAACCTATAGATAATTTCGAAGTAGCGACTTCTCGTATTTTTATGAAAGTCATTAAAAAAGGTTTAAGCAGTTGAATGGGGTCGTCATGATGTCGAATGAGAGAAACTCCAATGCATTCTTCGTCTTTTTGATAAGTCCTTTTTTAATCTTGTTTTTTTTTACTAAACTGTAAAAAAGTTAATGACTCTGTTTATTTAGGCAAGCAATAACCTCTGAACACAAGATAATTAAAATTTATTCTGTGTACAGAAAAGCATGTGAACATTAGAGACAGATGAGAAACAAATTGCATAAAATGATTTGTTGCCATCATTTATTGCAGACTCTTTTCTCTCGATAAAATGAGAAAATTCTTGCTTTAAAGAGGGCACTATAAAATTCTGTTGTTCACTTTAATTATACAAGAATTATATAACGCTTTAATGAGGAAAAGGAGATTTAGAGTTATCCAGCTTTAGAAGGCATCGAGATGAGGAACGATAGAGTCTTGAAGTAGATGGATAATATTTATGTATTAATATTAATGGAACCAGAATTAAAAGTCTTATTTGCGTGTTACTGTAGAAATATAGGGTATTGCGAAAACAGAAGGCTGCAGGTAACGATCTATTGCTTGAGTTCTGCAAGTGACGTGCGCGTGACAAAAAGCACGTGAAATGGTGTTATTACATCCGTATTGTTGTGTTTCATTTGAAAGCAGTAAATGTCATGAAAAGTTTCGCCTTACTGGGAAGTGTACATTATATCCCTTTCCGACGCTTTTCTGGTATTATTAGCCTATGTAGCACACTAAAGTTCTCTGTTTCGAAGAAAAGCATTTTGGTAGTACTGAATAGAAAAGAAAAATCCCGGGAAAGTTAATTCTAACTTGACAGAAACAGCAAAATCCTCGAGTTCCCACAAGCCGAACCCCACAGGTCATTCGAAAGGTCAAGCAGCTTGTCCAATGTGAAAATCCAGGGATCCCATTGTAGTAATCTCACAGTCTACCGTAAATAAAATAATAAACAAAGATTTGCAATTGGAAAAACGTCACACGATTCATGTTCACAAGCTGATGATGCCACGACCATCGCAGAAAGGAAGAGGAGCTCTCGTAAACTCTATGAGGGTAACCCAGCAGCAGAATGGTAGAAGCGTATTGTCACTATACCGGGAATAAGTGGTTATCTGAGGTTTATTCTGGTGTTTATTTGAGGATTTATTCTATTGAGGATAGCAGAATACCGTTTTGACTTATATCTGAGAATTTGTCCAAGGTTGGTATAACCAGCCCTAAGATCGGAGGGATCTTTGTGCATTTAACTTGTACAGAGGGTTGTTACACATCTAATGTACGCGGGTAATTCCAAAAAAATGCACAATTGTTTTTTAAATTTATTTTTATTCTACACCCTTACAACTTAAGGGGGTCATACATACATCTTTTAAGAACATATTCCCCGTCCCTTTTAACTCTTACGCCACCTTGAAACTAGGGCATGTATATCTGCGCGGTAAAAGTCTCGAGCCACTGTTTAGCACCTTGCACAAGGAGTCATCTTCTTCAAACTTCGTTCCGCGAAGGGATTCCTTTAGTTTACCAGAGAGATGGTAGTCGCATGGTGCCAGATCAGGAGTGTAATGCGGGTGGTTCTGTCTTCTCCATCCAAGTTTTCTGATCTCCTCTGTGGTTTTGTGACTGAAATGTGGCCTTGCGTTGTCGTAGCAGAACATCCTGCTTCTTTCGATGTGGTCGAACAGGACGCATTCGCGCTTTAAGTTATTTTAGGGTTGCCACATATGCTTCAGGATTAATGATGGTTCCGTGTGGCATGATGTCCACAAGCAAGAGTCGTCCTAAATCGAAAACCACAGTTGGTGTGGCCTCTTTCACCTGATAATCTGCTTGCCCATCGAAAAACCGTACTGCGATCGACAACTGCATATCCATACAACTTTTTCAACCTTTCGTGAATTGTTCCCCACTGCCTCGTTATCACAGCAAAGGAACTCGATCACAGCACGTTGCTTCTGACGAATGTCCAGTACAGCAGCCATCTTGAAGGAGTGCTATCATGGCGCCCTCACGGGAGCGACTTAAACTACACTTGAATATAAGCTGAAAATATAGAGTGTCCTAAATTGATGTACACACAATTTGAAACGTTATACTTCAGCAAAGAAATGAAATAGAATATAAGGTTTGTCGTGCTTGATCCAGACGGCGCTGGAAAAGCATAGCAACACGTTCATTGTTGTTCAATTGTGTATAAACCAAAATGGCCGTGAAACTTTTATTCGATGAACGCAAGTGGATACTGAAGTATTATTGGAATGTGGGGAATGTTGTTGAGGTTCAACGACGTTGGAGGGTTGAAACTCAGCAATCTTACCTCCAGAGAGGCAATCGCAATGTAAATTCATACTTTCCTCTTATTTCATTAGCGACTAAGAGAGATTCATCAAATAGTCGCCACGCATTTATCTTACATTATCGTATCCACCCTCCTTATATACGAGGGGCGATTGATAAATAAGGTCTCTATGGCTGTAACTTTTTTATTTGTTAACCGATTTTCAAAATTCTTTTTGTATCTTATACTCACATTTGTCCTCTATGTAATGCACTATTCACTTTTCGACATAGTCTCCATCCCTTTCCACGCATTGCGCCAACGCGTGACTAGTTGTGTGAACCCGTCGGAGAGAAATTCCGGAGTTGTTGTCGACATCAGGATTGAATGGCAGTTTGGACCCTCTTCTGGAGTACGATAACCCACCCGCACACGAGTCACCACACACCAGAGACGTTGGAGCGCTTACATTTCAAAGATGAAAAATTGCAGTTCAAAAATGAAAGACTTTGCACATTGCGACTTTCACCACTTCCCGAAGAAAGAGCCTCTTAAGGGACATGAGTTGGTTCTGACGGCGAGGTAAACGCTGCCATTCAATCCTGATGTCGACAACAACTCCGGAATTCCTCTCCGACGGGTTCACCCAACTAGTCACGCGTTGGCGCAATGCTAGGAAAGGAATGGGGATTATGTCGAAAAGTGAATAGTGAATTACACAAAGGACAAATGTAAGTATAAGATACAAAAAGAATTTTGAAAATCGGTTAACAAATAAAAAAGTTACAGCCATGGAAACCTTATTTATCAATCGCCCCTCGTAAAACACATGAATATATAACCAAAAACCAATAAAAAAATAAAACACCATAACAAACCGTCAACAAGTATAACAATAACAAAACTCCGAGACATGTTTGAGCCGAAGGAACGATGAAAGATGTGATGAAAGTTCGGCGCGGAAGAAAGAGAAGTTCCACGAATAACGACAATTTCCACTTTCTTATCATGTACGGGCTTAAGAAAGTTTAATGAATAAAATACCGGGTGGGCAAGAAATAACTGAGGTGTTCAGAGCTCGCTAGCGGGAATTCTATTAGGCCAAATGCAGTACGTTTTGGTGTATATACTTAGTGGAACATGCAGTTTCGATTTCTGCCATAGGGGGCGCTTATTTCAAGAAACCAATGAATACATTTGCATAAACGCGTTCCGTGTTGAGCAATCATGACAATAAAAGGCAAGGCTGAGGATTTCCCATCATTCACGAACGAATGGCCTGACGATGACGCTTACTCTGCCTGACCGGGCGTTATTAGTCAAGTTGTTTTATCAGAAGAGCGACAATGCAAGTGCTGCTGCCCTTCGTGAATTCCGGCGATTGAAAACGTTACGAAGAGGACCGATGAGCATAACTAACTTACGGAAAATGATTGAACGAGTTGAATCTACCGGAACTCTAGGAGTGCAACCAGGCCGGGGACGTAAACGAATCAGGCAGCAACACGTTGAAGAAGTTGCAACTGCTGTTGTGGAACAGGAGATGACTACTATGCAGGATACCGGCAGTGCACACGCAATAGCACGCCAAACAGATATCTCATATTCGACGGTGAGGAAAATATTGCATAAGATATTGACATTTTATCCCTATAAACTCACACCTATTCAACAATTGCTTCCTGGAGATGAACGTACCCGAACTGACTTTTCGTTGAGATTTTTAGCACGTATGGAAGTGAATGATGCATGGCCATGGCAAATTTTATGGAGTGATGAGGCACATTTTTATTTGAATGGTGATATCAGTACCCACAACTGCCGTATTTGGGCCGCATCAAAGCCACAAGTGTGTCTGCCAACTTCTATGCATTCACCGAAACTAACAGTATGGTGCGGCTTTACTGCTTCTTTCATCATCGGCCCATACTTTTTTGAAGAAATCCGTCCCCGTGGACCGGTGACTTGTTCCGTCAATTCTGCCAGGTATGCCGATATGCTTGAGAATTTTGTGATACCACGATCGCAGGAAAAGGGTTGTCTGGATTCTACCATTTTTATGCAGGATGGTGCGCCACCGCACATCGGACGTCAGGTGCAGCAGATCTTGCGAGAACGTTTTTCAGACAACAGAATAATTAGTCGTGCATTTCCCATGGTATGGCCACCCAGGTCGCCTGATCTCAATCCTTGTGATTTTTGGTTATGGGGATATTTGAAAAGCCTTGTGTATCAAGCACATGTTCCTGACCCCTCAACCTTAAAGGATCAAATAACGTTACATATCAGACTAATTAATGCAGATATGCTGCGAGCTGCCGTAGAAAATGACGTGTACCGCATGCAGCTATTGGAACAGCACACTGCTGGTCATATTGAAACACATTTGTAATTAAAAATAAAACATTCTTTATTGTTGTTACTAAAGTTGCTTTGTACGGTATTTGCTCATTTGACAATTAGGTATTCATTGTTTTCTTAAAATAAGCGCCCCCTATGGCGACTTTTGGTACTTTTTTTGCAGAAATCGTAACTGCATGTTCCACTAAGTATATACACCAAAGTGTACTGCATTTGGCCTAATAGAATTCCCGCTAGCGAGCTCTGAACACCTCACGTTATTTCTTGCCCACCCGGTACAACAAACCTTATATTTCTATCTCATTTCAAGCGTTATAAAGATGCCGAGTTATAACGTTTCAAAGAGTGTATACATCAATTTGGGACATCCTGTATGTATCTATAACCTCCATAAACTGTAAAGGTGTAGAATACAAAACAAAATTTTTAAATCCTGAGGGTAAAAAGTAGGCCAATCCGAAACCATCTACTAGCCGTACACCTCATGTCGCCCGGAAAGTTCGGGCTCTCGTAACCGGTTGCAACCCACCAACACAACAGGGCATTGCCCCCACAGAAGATATACACGGTAAACACAATAATCATCCGTGATTTACAACTGGAGAAGCGACACAACAGCCATGTTCTTAAGTTGTTGTCGCAACATTTACAGAGTTGTCTGTGGAAAGCGTGTCAAAGGAGTGGTTACGAATTCATGTTTGTGTTCGGCGTTCCAGCCCTCTGGTGGAAAGTGCGATGCATGGCTACCAGATTTAAAACACTCGATGGTGACGAAAAAGGTTTTCCATCTTTTCTGGTTCCTATGCAATTTGTTACCATAGATCCCTAAAAGTCCTCTGTAAATAGTGTTTTAATGTAAGTTATTGAGAGTTATTTAAATTGAATCTAGCTATATCATTGTTCATTTTCAGTTATAATTATCCTCCTAAATAATATTAAATATAATTAGCTATTTTAATGTATGTAAGTGACTGAGGGCCTTAATTGACGGTTAATATCACACTGGCTTGATATATTGTTGTGCTTTGGGCGTT
>JAHWFO010096750.1:0-27320 GCA_023313115.1 Rhysida immarginata | reverse complement strand
TGTCTGTCCGTCCGTCCGTCTGTCCGTCCCCTCCATAATTTCCGCATTTTTTGAGGTAGAAGGTTGAAATTCACAATGTAGCTTACTATGGACATGTGCACCTTCACTATTTAATTTGATTTTGATTGGCCCACTGGGGTCGGAGTTTCGGCGGCGGAAATTAGAGGCGACCAAAAGATCTACGCGTATTTATGCATATAAAGGAATGAAATTTGGTTTGCAGATTCCTCTAAGCAAGATCAACATTACTGTAAAGTTTGGGCAAAATCGTCCCAATAGGGTCGGAGTTGTGGGGGTGGCAATCACTTGGTCTTAAGAAATTTATGGCAACATATAGGGTGTGATATATCAGTCGATCGAAAATGATGAGAAAATAAAGAAGATAGGGTTCTTTTATATTTTCTAAATACAAGGTTCAAGAAAATCAATTTTTGTTTAAAAAAATGGGGGGTTAAAAAGTGCAGATGAAGGAATAAAAAAAATAGATGAACTCAGGGCTTCCGCTACTTTCCTATACCTTCTTCGGGAGGCTTAATTTCTTGTTATTTGTATGTTGGTCTTAGTTGTTTGTAAAAATATAAATATATGAATCTTTAAACAAAAGTGATTTTACGAAAGAGTCGACGCGTTTCAGCCGTGGCTTTCTTCAGGACTGATTCAGATACAAGGGTTCGAATTAAAAGCATTCATGAACAATACTCTTCGATCTAAGACAGCAAATGGGCAGCGTAAAGCGAGTGGTGTGGCAATTTATAGAAATTTAAATAGTGTAGCAGACTGTAAACCTGTCGGGCATCACATAAATGTAAAACGGATAATGATTAACTATGGAGTTGGCGATTTATGTTTAGTGGACGTTACCTTAAATGGTTCTTCAAAATTTATATTGGGCTCGATATATGTACTTCCAAATACTTCACGTTTAGATTTAAAAATGTTCTTGTTATCTGGATTAAAGAAATACACTGACAACTGCAAGCAAATAGATGAAGAGCTATGATATTGATGAGCGATTTTAATATGGATGCCAAACGAAACGAAGGAGCATTTGAATTTATGAAACATTTCAATATAGACATAGTCCCGACTAACTATCCAAGTACATTGGAAAATACTTACATTGATCTGTCATTTACTAGAAATATAACTCCGAAACTTTTGTCATCTGTTTGCTACTTTTCATATCACAGACCCATTCTTCACAAAATTGTAATGTAATTGAATATTGTAACTTTTTTTTTTTTAATTTTGTACTTGTTTTCACCAAAAAATACACACTAATGGTAAACAATAATAACATACAGTAGTAGTTCTACGCCTTGAAAACCCGCGGCTTTGGCAGTCACCAGAGCCTCCGTCAATTTTTTTTCGTTTGTTGTAAACAATGAAAGTTGGATTGTCAGCCCTGGTTTGATGACGCAGTCCACAGGCAGTGAGAAGGCTTTCTTTTTTAGTTGGCCTTGCTCCAACAGCCTTCAAAAAAGAAAATAGAACTATGGGGTGCACAAAAAAGGAAATAGAATTATTCATATATGTTAGAACTATTAGTTCTTGAAATGAACTTGATACTTTTAACATACCCGGTATATATAATTTTATTTCTTTCTTTTTTTTCATAAAACAGAACATGTACACTAATTTTAATAGGATATCATGAAAATATAAACTGTAAAAGAGTCTATAGGTCTTATTGCTATATGAGCAGAAAACTATTGATGCGTTATCAATATCCATTATCCATGCATGGGAAAATCGTTGCTCTAGCAGTGCACTATTAGTGGGGTTATTAGTGCGGTAACAAAAGAGTGTTGTTCTGACAAAGAGTATTGAATGAGATTAATAAAGAAAATTGTTCTCTGATCAAAGCACACTATCAAAACAGTTTTGTCCACACAGCAATAAACATTGATGGGACAGGAGTAACTATAAAATATTGTTACAGGAGGTCACAACAATTCATTTCTCTCCGTGTAGGTAGGTTGCAGCGGTAATGGTGTCTTCAGCGAAACTCGATCATGTATTAAACCGTACCAAAATGCTAGCTCGAAGACGGGAAAAAATCGAGTTTGGCTTTGACGTGGTGGGCACATTGAAATTTATTAAGGCATGCTAAGAAACTTTTTGAGTTTTTCTTTGTGAATAAAAAAAATCACGTTGTTAAAATTTGTAATAGTTTTTGAGTAATAAACATGTATAATACTGGAGATAATTTATAAACACTCTGTATATTGCTTCAGGTGGTAACCAAATAGAACATTTTCTGTAATCTTCTTAAAAAATAAAAAAATAAGTTGCGTAAAAGTGGTTATTTAGGGATAAAACATGGTGTGCATGATGTGCTCTACAAGTTTTCCATTGCTGCATGGCTAAAAAGTTACGTTTTGATTTGACCCCTTAAAGAGACCAAAGGTCAGATTTCACGCATCCTCACTTTCTTATAGCATTGTATTAGCAGACTGTTGACAAGTTTATTAGATTTGTAGATATTTGGGTGGATCACCTCAAAGTAAACACCCTCTATGTAGAGACTATAAAAGAGAGGGAATCTTTATTCAGTAATATCATTCAGCCTTTGCAATCTTGGAAGTATTTTGTCGGCGTCTTGAATGTACATAAACAAAAAAGTTCATATACAGGGTGTTTTTGAATTGAGTACAGATTTTTTGGGAGATGATAGAAGAGGTCCTTAGAAGTATTTTTTTTGTCATATGAACATGGGGTCCCCGCAGCTCCGTTTACTTACAATACTGCATTGGACAATCAAATGACACTGGGACGCAGTGTGCTTTGGTAGGCCTAGATTATTTTATTTTTAACAATTAACACAAGCAATCTACTGTATGACTTTTACAGTAATTGTTCGAATTGACCGCCATTTGCTTCATATCACAATTCGCAACGCTTTATGATGGATTAATGTACGCGTGGAAACATGCACGGTCGCTGATGTCACCTGCTGCCACGACAACACGAGCCGCCAATTCTTCTTCTGTATCTACGGGTTCGGAATACACCATTGATTTTATGCTTCCCCATAAAAAAAATTCATCGGTGTGAGATCTGGCGATCTCGGTGGCCATGCAACTGGTCCGCCACGACCAATCCAACGACCAGGATATGTCTCATTTAGGTAATCTCTAACTGCTCTTGTGTAATGCGAAGGTGCGCCGTCCTGTTGAAACCACATCAAATGTCTGGTCATTAGTGGAACATCTTCAAGAAGACCAGGGAGCTCCTCCTTCAGGAAACCAAGGTATGTTTGCCCGTTAAGACGGCACGGTAGGAGATATGGCCCAATCAGGACACTGTGAATCATGCCAGCCCAAATATTCAACGAAAAACGATGCTGAAAACTGTTAACGTGTTGCACCTGGGTTGACATGAGACCACAGATGACTATTGTAGCTATTGAACATTCCCTCTCGCGTAAACGTTGCCTCATCTGTCCACAAAACCATGGAAGGAAAGTCTGGAATCCTATTCTGTTACTGCATAAACCATTCCGCGAAAGCACGCCGGGGACCATGATCATTGGGACATAATTCCTGCACCTTTCGAAGCTTGAACGGATGTTGCAGGTTGTCATGTAAAATGTTCCATACCGTGTTATGACTAGTATTCAAAGCAGCTCCGACCGCACGAGTACTTGTCGATGGATTTCGGTTAAACCTTTCCAAAACTTCATCCTCTAATTCAGGGGAGCGTAACCACCGACGACGTCCACGCTGATGATTATCGTGAGCGAATACGCCTGTTTCTCTTAGACGACGATCTACTGCATCAAATGTAAAATCATGGGGAGAATTCTGTTGGGAGAACGTTCAGCATACAAACGCCTTGCATCATCCATGGTATCAGCAGCACCGAGACACAGATGCATGTCTGCATAATCATTCCATGTAAAACTATTCATACTGTTTGTTTAACTTTACACATGTAAAAAGTACATCAAGTGAACTTTTTAAAACAAATCTTTACCTACTGCTTTCCCAGAATGCGATTAGTTCATTTACATATGGACTAATCGTATTTTACAAAGGGGTTGGATACCATGGAATCTCCTTGACGAACTTTGTTCTAAGACTTTTCAACAAACAAGCACGTGCACCTTGAAATTTCTTTGCAAACAATTACTTTAAAAGTTATTACAGTAGATTGCTTGTGTAAAGCTTAGTTTCCATACATGTGTTTTTAACTGCGTCTCTGCGTCTAGACGCATTAATTGGTGCGTCTTGACGCACGTATCATGGAATGAGATATCTGCGTCTCCGAATCTTGGTTGATGTGCGTCTGGAGTTCATGCGTCTGGACGCAGAAAAGTGAAGTAGATAGGCTTTCTACTTCTTGACGCACTTGTAAATGCGTCTCAAATCTTTCTAGATCACATGATTGTTTTGCGCAAGCGCACTTGCTTTGTTAACTTTCCAGCGGGCGCGCCCTCTAAACGAACGCGAAAGGTCGCGTGTATTTCCTGGATACGCTATTGCAAAATATAAATTTTCAAGAGTGTACCTTTTAAAATAATGTAATCAGTTATTATATTTAAAATGAAATAAAAACAATGTAAACATAAAAGACAATAACGATATAAAATGACCAAAGAATTACCGAAATAACGTGAAAATAAAATAAATGAAATTGCCAATATTTCCACTGTACTATTTACATTTGTGTAAAGATGAATTAAAAGTATAAAGATATATTGGAAAAAACAAATGAATTGAAATTTAGATATAAAAATATTTTTATTAGAACCCAGTACCGATGTTTTCTTTTATTTAGGTTTGCATGTACAGATAATGCTGTACATGCTACGGTAAGAAAGCAGAGGAATCCTTCCAACAATTCCTTTTCTTCATTTGATGGAGTCTGTGCTCGGACACCAGAATTTAATAATGATATTTTAAGAAATCCGAAAAACACCAAGGTGGTGGCATGATGGTTAGAGAGAAGCTTCTCCCTCTAACGAGAAAAATTGCAAAACATAAACTCATGACGCATGCGCAGTTGAACCTTCTGCGTAGACTTCATGCATGCATGGAAACTGATACTTGCGTTCAAATTAAATGCGTCAAGAGCTGTTGCAATGTGCGTCTAGATGTACATTTGCTTTCTGCGTCGAGACGCAGTTATAAATGCATCAAAAATGTATGCATGGAAACTTAGCTTTAATTGTTAAAAATAAAATAATCTAGGCCTACCAATGCACACTGCGTCCCGGTGTCATTTGATTGTTCAATGCAGTATTGTAAATAAACGGAGCTGCGGGGACCCAATGTTCATATGACAAAAAAATACTTCTAAGGACCTCTTCTATCATCTTCCAAAAAATCTGTACTCAATTCAAAAACACCCTGTATAAAAATTTTGCTGCTTCACTCGACGCTCTCACTATGAATGCCTTATAGACAAAATCGCAGAAAATTCTTCCTACAAGAAAAATCTTCATATCTGGGTATTTTCTCTGAGAAAATCGATATCAAGAGGGTCTTAATAAATTGTTAAACCAGATATTTTCATTTATATACGCGTATATACAGGGTGTACACAAATGACTGCCCCGGTTTCATGATTTTATTGTAGGTTTATTATTTAACATATAATTACAAAACTTCACAAGTATATAGAGCAAGTTGCCAAGTTTTTTGCCATGTTACAAGTGCTCGAAAATTGTACCTCTATAGTGCCTCTAGAGATATAAAATCTGTACTCAATGAATCATGTCTCTGTCAATACAGCACAAACACTAATTTCATCTAATAACCCCATACACACAAGTTAAGTCAGGGGTGCATAGAAGCCATAGCAGCTTTCTTGATCATCATTTCCGACTCGACCGCTCCATCAATTTTGCAGCTGTAGCCCTCTAGCAGCCGCAAACGGAAACATAGATATGCCGGACAACATTTTTCAAAAATAACTTGGCGAGATGCTCTATATATTTTCAAAGATTCGTGATGATATGTTAAATAATATACCTACAATAAACCAATGAAACCGGGGTAATCTTTTGTGTACAGCCTGTACTTTATTATCTTTGAATATCATGGAAAGATATTAGTCAATACTCAAAGGGTTTACCTATTTAATGTTTACTTGTTTTTTTTAACTGTTAAAATTTAGCTTTATGGTCTTCAAATGACATTATATCGATTTTTAAATATACTGTAATTCCCCGTTCTTTTTTTATGCTTTACTTTAATGGATTATTAACAAACTTTTCAAAATTAACAAAGTTTTAAAAATATGTTTAATTTGAAATAATGTGTATGTAATAGAAATTTCAAGAAGCTGCTTGTAGTGAATAATATTAAAGGACAATTTCACGAAAAATGTAACAAACATTTTAGCTTTCTTCTTGTATAACTGTTACGGAGTTCACATTACACTTTTGTGTCGTATATTATTCTCTTCATGCCAAGTTGATTTACAAATGGGCAATGCTAGATACATAAATCAAACTTTCATTTTCTACTTCCATTTTCCTCTAAGAATTAAATGTTTAAAGTTATTTAAATGAAATAAAACTTTTTTAAACATTACCCAGCTCTCAACAACCTTAAAGTCAAATGGAGCTTTTTCTAGTATAATTCATTCCTCATTTATCATTTACGCATTTCGATACACACACATACAGATAGAAGTGAAATATTTTTTTTGCTATTGAAAAATGCCTGAACTCCACCATACATCAAACATCAACAAAAGGAATCGATAAACACGACCAATGCCACGTGCATGAATATAACATCGTAAACAGTCATTTCCCGACTTCATCCATTGGTATGTGGTGACACAAACTATAATTTAGATCGATGACATTGCGTCCGAGACTCGAAAGCTATTTAGATAATTTATAATGTTCCCTTCTCTCCCCAACCTCTTTGTGTTTTTCTGAGGCGTTCAAGCTGCTTTCCCGATTTTTCATTGTCACCACTGGCTGCTAATGTCGAGCTTCGGCACTACGGGAGAACTACTCCTTCCACATTTATTCAAAGCAAGATTTTTCTTACTCAGAAAAGTTTCCTCTCATTTTTATTATTCAAGGACGATTTTAATGAACCGTAGACTTTTACTCGTAGACTTTTTAACATTAACTTCTCTTTATTTCCCGAATTTTTAGCTAGGAAATGCACTAGAAAAATGCTTGAAAAATGTCATATTGTGAAACAGCAATACATCATAAATATTGGCAATGTGCATTCGCTCTTCATTGACGCCCAGTCTTGTCGATAGTTAGACAACAGCATGATCATAAATTCTACAAAATTCATTTCCAATAACTTATAAATGCGAAGTTGCATACGATAATTTATAGCCTAATCTATTTTTTAAAGTAAAGAAAATATTAAAAAATTCAAAACCACTAATGCAACAATACATAATGTTCATCTGAACATTAAACATTATACAGGGTGTTTTCGAATTGAGTACAGATTTTTTGGGGAGATGATAGAAGAGGTCCTTAGAAGTATTTATTGTCATATGAACATGGGGTTCCCGCAGCTCCGTTTACTTACAATACTTCATTGAACAATCAAATGACATCGGGACGCAGTGTGCGTTGGTAGGCCTAGATTATTTTATTTTTAACAATTAACACAAGCAATCTACTGTAATAAAGTAATTGTTTGCAAAGAAATTTCAAGGTGCACGTGCTTGTTTGTTGAAAAGTCTTAAGACAAACTTCGTCAAGGAGATTCCATGGTATCCAACCCCTTTGTAAAATACGATTAGTTCATATGTGAATTCAAACTAATCGCATTCTGGGAAAGTAGTAGGTAAAGATTTGTTTTAAAAAGTTCACTTGATGTACTTTTTACATGTGTAAAGTTAAACAAACAGTATAAATCGTTTTACATGGAATGATTATGCAGACATGCATCTGTGTCTCGGTGCTGCTGGTACCATGGATGGTGCAAGGCGTTTGTATGCTGAACGTTATCCCAACAGAATTCTTCCCAATTGTTAATTGTTAAAAATAAAATAATGTAGGCCTACCAACGCACACTGCGTCCCGGTGCCATTTGATTGTTCAATGCAGTATTGTAAGTAAACGGAGCTGCGGGGACCCCATGTTCATATGACAAAAAATACTTATAAGGACCTCTTCTATCATCTCCCAAAAAATCTGTACTCAATTCAAAAACACCCTGTATAATAGTAAATATACCAGGAATTATTAAGCTGCCCTGCATTGCATATTCCACGCAGATAGAGGAATTCTTACTGCATTCACTACATTCTAAGCAGTTGAAATTTTAAGTAATTTTTCTCCTCTCTTATGCGAAGTTGTAGTTCCGTCGTTAGATGGCAGCACGATAGCGAGTCTTAAAAATGGCAGCGATGCACATCAGCAATGCCAGTTTTCCTTTAAAAATTACATTCCTGTGGACAATTCAAGAATAGTACTAAGAGGAAATACATGCTCTTCCGGAACACTGGGATAAAGCCGAAGAAACGGAAGGATAATTCTTTGAAAAAAAATTATTAAATAGCGGAAGAATGGAGCTACTTATTGTTTTCACAATGTCCGTCTGTCTATCCGTCCGTCCGTCCCCTTCATAATTTCCGTATTTTTTGAAGTAGAACGTTGAAATTCGGAATGTGGTTTACTATGGGCATGTTCACCTTCACTATTTAGTTTGGTTTTGATTTGCTCAAACCGGAGTTTGAGCCGGAGTTTCGGGCCGGAACTAATTAGAGGGGACCAAAAGATCTACGCGTAATTATGCATATAAAGGAGTGGGGGGGGGTTCTAGAAATTTAGGCGTCGACTACCAAGGTCATTTTGCGCCTTTTACGTAAGTTATATCTGTACGCAGCCCGGGAAAAACACAAACATCCATGCCCACGGCGGGATTCGAAAGCCTACGTCCTAGCCCTTTCGGCCACTTGGCCGGCCTATAAAGGAGTGAGATTCGATATGCAGATTCCTCTAGGCAAGATGAACATTACTGTAAAGTTTGGGCCAAATTGTCCCAATAGGGTCGGAATTGTGGGCGTGGCTTTCCTATACCTTCCTCGGGAGGCTTAATTTCTTGTTTTCAATGGAACTGATGGTTGTAGCAATGCGATGCCCGAGTGGCAAAGTTGTATGTTCCATACTTTCAGAGAAATAAAATTGTGATGTATTACGTTTTGAACGCCCCTTGTATATCACTATTGTAGATAACGCTAGTTGCAAAGTTGAAACAGATTCTACGGAAATGCCGACAACCACAAAAGACCCAGAAAAGTGCACGTTGACTGTCTATCAAACTGAACTTTGATTATTTATAATTTTGTTATTGTTATGTTGTTTTTTTAAATTTATACATTTCCACGTCTTCTTGTAATATTTTGTTGATCTTGTGATTTTCTATATTCTCAAATTGGTGTTTATGTTAGTTTAAGTGTTCACAAAAATTGTTCCTCTCATGAACTTCGGTGTTTATTTATTGGTTCGATATGTATGACTTCACAAAATTATAAATAATCTCAAACGATATTTTAAACATCATAAAAATGAGGCATTTCCATGCAATTTAAATGATGTCGCTTCCAACACTACACAACAGATGTCGCTTGTATGCTGTACGAATAGCGCAAAAAAAGCAGCTTTCGCTCTTCGAGAGGGGTACAATTGTTGGGTGTCACCTTGCAGGCTGTCAGGTGTCATAATGAGAAATAGAGGCGGCACTTAAAACTAAAAGCAGAATACTTTATTCAGTGCGTTGGTATACATAAAAAGGAATAAATAAACATGAACGTAACGTAATAGAGCTGGACCTTGGCGAATTACAGCTCCAATGGTCGGCGCACATTCCCACACGCAAAACACCATCTCCGAGCTTGGAGCGAAAAAAATAGAAAGGCTTCTCCAAATAACTATTTAGTAAGTCGTGGAGCAGAGCATTAACATTAAACAACGACATGAAGAAACTTTCGTTGACGGTGAATAGAACACACAACGCTATCAAGGAGCACTAACTCGTCGATCAATAAACTCATGTGCACAAAACTAAATAAAAATGACAATATCAGCGCACTCAGTATTACACAAGCTCTCTCTCCATCTTAAGAGAGAGCATCACCAGACACACGTTATAGGTGATGCTCTCTCTTTCGCAATGCGTGGAAAGGGATGGAGACTATGTCGAAAAGTGAATAGTGCATTACATAGAGGACAAATGTGAGTATAAGATACAAAAAGAATTTTTAAAATCGGTTAAAAAATAAAAAAGTTACAGCCATGGAGACCTTATTTATCAATCGCCCCTAGTAATTTTTTAGTTCTTTCTTAAAAGTAGTAAGAGGTAAATGAGAGCGGAGGGTTTCAGAAAGAACAGCCCATCATCTAACTCCGATGTACGAGATACAGCGGCGCTGGTAGTTGCTTTTTACGAGGGCAGTTCTGAAAGGAATGGGATTAGGGGTTGGGTAAATATGTATTTGGTGTAGAGGGACCAAGATAAGGGGGTGGTAAGAGTTAGATTGCAATTAAGAATTTCGTAAACAAAAACAGCTAATTGGAAGAAATATAATTATACCGTTGCTATATGATAAGAGATAAGGAGGTGGGAAACAGGGGTAGGTTTACTAAGCCTAAGTAGTATCCCAAGGAACCATTTTTGTATGCGGAGAAGGCGAGCTAAATTAAAATCTGTTGTAGAGCCCCAAAATTGAATTAATGAATAATAAAGTAGGAGAAGGACATTTGGGGGGAGAAAGTGGAGACGGGATATCATTCCTAGTCTCGAAGAAAGGGTTTTCAACAGAACATTAACGTTATTATTCCAAGAAAGGTCAGGGGATAATTGTGTAAGCCTAGATATTTGAAAGAAGATGTTAGAGAGAGTAAAAGATTATTGTAATAGATAAGCATATTAGTTGGGACATGTTGTTTATTACAGGGTGATTCAGTCAATTTCTGACCATTTCACTCGAATGACGTGCAAACAGTTGTAAAAATATGAGCGCCATATCGAATTGCTAAATAGTTGGAGTTTGTATTGTTGCAACGGTGCTGCATGGCGCCCGCTTTATCAACAGAGCAGAAATGCAAGGTTGTCGATTGGTATTTTGAGACAAAATCACCTGTAACCGTGCAAAGAAAGTTCCGGAAGGAGTATAAGTGTCGAGACGCACCAGGCAGGCAAGCAATCATGGATTTTGTCAAGCAATTTCGTGCCACTGGATGTGTTAAAGGCAAGAAAAAAGACGGGAGCGAAAGCTCGTGTTCGAACGGCCGAAGTTGTCGAAAATGTTCGCACAAGGTTGGTCGATTCTCCTACCAAAAAATCTGTTCGCCGCCTAGCCATTGAAGAAGGGCTGTCGTATACCACGAGAAAGGATTTACACCTGTTCCCGTATAAGATCCATGTTTATCAGGAGTTAACAGACACTGGAAGACAGAAGCGACAACAATTTGCGATGGAGTGTCAGATGAGGCCTTCTTCCATCTGTTAGGTGACGTTAATGAACACAACGTTCGTTTTTGGGGTTCCCAGCACCCTCATGAGATCCATAACTCACCTCTTCATCCACGAAAGGTCATGGCTTGGTGCGCGATTTCCAAAAGAGGCATCATTGGTCCGTTCGTTTTTGAGGGCACCGTAACGTCACAGGCTTACCTTAACATGTTGGAAACCGGAGCTGCGAAGGAGGCGTATACCGACATCAATGGCTTCAACAGGATGGGGGCTAGGCCTCACACCCAAAATGAAGTGCTAGACTTTCTCAATCAGAAATTCAAACAGGTTTCCAGATCGATTCGGGGGTGGCTTTCTTTGGCCCCCTACGAGTCCTGACCTAAATCCATGTGATTTTTATCTCTGGGGGTTCCTTAAAGACAGTGTGTTCACTACAGCACCAAGAACCCTAGGCCAGCTGCGACAAAGCATCATCGACTGCTGCACCCTTGTGGATGCAGAAATCCTGGATAGAGTTATGAACAACTTCACCATTCGGCTGCGAGCAGTTCAAAACGTTCGTGGTGGCCACATTGAGCATATCATCAAGACTTTTCCACGGGAATAAAACTTCGAACTGCCTAAAATATCATACTGAAATGCTAAGTTTGTAAACATTAATGGGTCAATAAATCATAGTACTGAAATGGTCAGAAATTGACTGAATCACCCTGTACGTTGGCAGAAATTCATATATTTGGTTTTATTAAGGTTCTCTTATTAGAATCTTGCAAATGAAAGACAGATTTATCTGCAAAGGTGAGGGTGACATTGTCGGCCTAAAGGATAGTACAGATTGTGTATAATATGTAGGCGAGATCATTGATAAATAAATTAAAAATTAGTGGGGACAGTATAGAGCCTTGAGGGACTCCAAGGTTTCGTGTTAAGGTTGAAGAGGATTTATTAAATAAGCTCAAGATATATTAGCGGGTCAGATAGAAATTCTTCGAGCCAGCATCAGGGGGTCCGCGAATATTGTAGAAAGTGGATAATTTGTAAATCAGAAGGGGAGGGGGAATTGAATCGAAGGCCTTTGAAAAATCGAGAAAAAGAGAGGTTACAAATTTTTTCTTGACCATGTTAAAGGAATAAATTCGATCAACTCGTAACAGGCAGTATCAATACTTCGCTTCAACATAGATGATTAGAAGCCTTTAGCTTTTGTAGCTTATATAAAAGAAAAATTTTATTTGAAGGCGAGCCAATAAAGATACAAGACTTGCCAATGCCAGACTTTTAAATTGCTTCTAGAAATGTTCTTTATTGTGAAAAAGAAACTTCATTCATACAAGATAATTTGAAAACACTATTGACATTATTTATGCTCTGAATACTCGCCTCTGATCTTCCTTCACATTCTGTAGCGTCATTTTCTGGTCACTTGTTTACTTCCACTTCACATTTCCAAAAATCGCCTTAAGGGGAAATAATCTCACACGCGAAAGAATAAATCATTCACGAAAAAAACGAATAAAAATTTATGACATACATCTTAAAAGTTTCGAGGGAAAATCCAGTTGATAATTTCTTTATTCTATTTTCTCTGAATCGATAGCAAGGGTCCGTTTCTGGGTAAAGTTCAGTGATTGTGAAAGGTGATTCATAAATGTGTCACACGGGGGAACGCGACGCACAATGCATTGATGCAAAGCAAAACGAATTTGGGAATTTCTTCGAGTCGAGGTGAGGTTCCCCTTTATTCATTTTCTATTTACTATTTCTATTGAATTTTAACTTGGAAAAATTCGATCGGAAGCTTTCGATGCTAGACGCGTTTGATAATGCATGCGTGAATAATGAAACCTGAAATAAAATATATGAAATTTAATAATAGATACTCTGCATAGCTTCAATACACACAGTTTAAGCATTTATTTCTCTTGTGCCTGTTAATTGCTAATGCTACTATTTTCATAGGCTTTACCATGCACACACGATTTCCTAACATAATCGATTCATATGACAACAAATGGGATAGAATAGTCATAATTAAAGCAATTATACATCAGCTTAATCCTGGTTTACTTGATTCATTTAATTAATAGAATAAACGTTCATATTAATCACATACTTAATATTAATCCTTTATAGGCGAGTTCTCGAAGTTTTACTCTAAAAATTTCACTTCAAATTTCATCGTAATAATGAATGTTCGCTTTGAGTATCAGTAAAAAAGAAAAGAGATCCATAGAACCTTAGAAATCAAATTTTCCTCTTTCATTTCAATAAAATGCTGGAAATAATAAAAGCAAAGCGTGGACTGATATTGGTAGGCGGCCAGTCCCTTCCGCGTGGGAACCCGTCACCATTTCTGCGTGAAGACCCTCGCTCCTTGAGTTCATTGGTTATAACATTTTCTCACCCTTAGAAAGGGAATCGATGAGTTACTATGGTAACAATCAGTGTGATGTGAGCACGCGAGTACTGTCAGTTTTCTTAACTCGTGCGTGACCAGGTAATTTTACAGGCAATCCCATCGGATCAAAGAGTATCAGGAAATGAAGAAACGTTCAAAAGTTTCTTGGAAACATTTTTTATTTTATATTATAGGAGCAACAATTTAGAATGAAGAAAAAATATTTTTTTAGTCGATGCAATCTAATTGTCAATCATAGACCTACTTTTATGATAAGCCTTATAAATTGAAAGTTGGTTTGTGTGGCGGAAAGGTTAAGATGCTGGCGTTTAGTTTCCATTTACTGGGTTTGAATCCAACAAGAAGATGGTCTTACCGTAATCTCCGGACTATAAGTCGCACTCCTGCTGGGTCCTGCAACTAATACAGCGAATGCGACTTATCTATGAAGTTTAAATGAAAATTCAAACCTTTTTTCCCTCGATACCAGTAAAAATGTATGCTAACGCAGATCTGATGAAGGTATTAAAAAGATAAATGGAAAAGTCAACATTGTTAAAACTTAAGGAATTTCTAATAATAAAATAGACGAATGCGGGAGCGATGGATGAGACACAAGAACCCTGGAATACAATAAGTAATAGATATTAAATTAAAAAATAAAATAAAATAGATACAAAGTGCCTTCGAAAAGTTCGGTGAATGGTCCTACAGTTGAACAACCGCGCTGATTATACTTCGTTCAACAAGAGAAAAACAGGGTGTGTTTCCGGTCTGATATCGACTACTCACTCATCCGCAATGCTTTGTGGGGTCTCTCCTTCAGCGGCTACACAAGTCACTTTGTAATGGCGATGCCCGTGCAACAACTCTTCAGCCAAACAACGAAAAACTATTCACAGCCAGGCTAGGGAGATTTGTGTTGAACGTATTTTGCTACTTTAAAAGAAAATAGTGTTTTAAAAGCTCATCTGCTTTGACAGAAGTAACTTCCAAGGCAACGCAAGTTTCTTTTTCTTGCGTTCGAACAATTGTTCAAGAAGGAAACGAAGCGTCTTCATGCGAAGCTACCACCCCCTCTCCTCGCTTTTCGACTCCTGGAAAGAAAAGTCCCAGGGAATCTCGAACAACGATATATATAAAATTGAGTTAAAAGACAATTTTATGAAGTGTACAATATTTTTAATTATAATTAAAGCAAAGCAACTGAATAATATTAAAGCTTCTGCTGCAATATTATAAAGCGCTTCTTCAATGAGACTTGAGACAGAAGTGATTAAGCGCATGAGGCCCCCTTTCTCTGATTGGCTAATCTGAAACTTCTTGTGACACACCCTGTTTTTCTCTTGTTGGATGAACTATAGGATGTTGCGCTCACCCAATGAGAGACATGGCAACTAGTACCCCCTAGCGTCCAAATCACGACAGTTAAGCAGAAATGCGCGCTACGACCAATTTAACGCAATCTATCTGGCAAAGCGGTGACTGAGGCACGTGAAATTTTAGTGAAAGTGTAGGGTATGGAAGCAGTGAGTAAAAAGTGCGGTTTGGCTGCTTTAAACGCTTTAGAGGAAGAGATGAAGATATCGAGGATGAGCCGCGTTCGGGTCTTCCGTCAACAAGCACAACCCTAGACAACATACATCGAGTGGGACGGATGCTTGCGGATGACTGCTTCTGTCTTTGAGAATGATAGCAGAAGAATTAAAATTAAGCCTAGATAGGATAAGCACCATTTTTCAAGAAAATTTGCAAAAGCATAAGATTTGTGCCCATTTTGTACCGCACACGCTGTCAGACGAGCAAAAGCATCATCCTCCACCGAAAGAAGTGTTTGATGAAAGTTTCCAGCAGCTGAACAACCGATGCCAAAAGTATGTTGTAATTAATGGCGTTTACTTTGAATACCAGTAAAAGTATTTTGTTTGTATGTTTTGTTTCCTTTATTTTAAGATACCATTCACCGAATTTTTCGAATGCACCTTGTAAATCATCAAAAATAAAAAGCTGACATTTCGGATAGAGGCTATCCTTTGTCAAAGCAGGGAGGATACTTTCTAAAGCAAAGAGAATATTAGAGAATTATCCTGAAGTGATAGAAGGAGTATTTGAAGACGACTAATATGTAGACAACATAGGGGGTAATAATAAGGTATTAGCTAGGATACTATAAGGGAACAAATGAAAAGCTTGGAAATAAATTAGAAGACGTGTGCTGGGATAGGACAGGAAAGAGGACAAATGCGGAGAGTAAGATGACACATACAGACTCAATACGACAGAAATTGTGAAAGAAGAAAAGTCGAGAAATAGTCGACTCCAAACTGTCGGGGGAGCAGTGTGGTTTCCGACCTGGCCGAAGCACGACGGATCACATCTTTGCTCTAAGGCAAATCTTTGAGAAATCCTGGGAGTATGCAAAAGAGGTCTACGCTTGCTTGTGGACCTCGAAAAAGCATATGACAGAGTTCCTCGGGAGAAGCTCTGGCAAGTGTTGCAAGAGTATGGAGTGGATGGGCAATTACTGATTGCTATCATGTCTCTGTACGAAAGCTCTGAGATGTGTGTCCGGATAAATGGCATTAAGTCAAGACCGTTCACCGTGGGTGTTGGACTCCGCCAAGGGTGCGTACTGTCGCCCCTCTTGTTCATTGTCTTTATGGACTGGATAAACAGGGGCAGCCGAGGCGATGACCGTGTTTGTGTGGGCGGCTGCCTAGTGGAGAGGTTGCTCTTTGCTGACGACCTTGTCCTCCTTGAGTCTTCTCGCACGAACCTTCAGCATGCACTAGACCGGTTTGCAGCCAAATGTGAAGAAGCTGGGATGAAGATCAGTGTGGCTAAAACTGAGGTTCTGGTCCTTTCAAGACAGCCTGCTCAGTGCGCTCTCCATGTTAGGGGAGCCTCATTGAGACAAGTGGAGAAATTCAAGTATCTCGGGATTGCATTCACGAGTGATGGACGGCAGGAGAAAGAATTGGATGCTCGGATCGGTGCAGCAAGCTGTGTCAGACGTGAACGGTGGCCTTTCGTGGTAAGAGAAACGCAAGCCGGGTAACAAAGCCAAGCTCTCCGTCTTCAAATCTATCTTTGTCCCCATTCTCATTTATGGTCATGAGGCTTGGGTAATGACCGAAAGAGTGCGATCGCGGGTACAAGCGGCCGAAATGAGATTTCTGAGAGGTGTGGCAAGTGTTACCCTACTAGATAGAGTGCACAGCAGCACAATAAGGGAATCTTTAGGTGTTGAGCCGCTACTTCTCCGCATTGAGAGATCTCAGTTGCGCTGGTATGGCCACGTGATACGGATGCCGCAAACTAGTCTTCTTAGGCAGTTGTTATTTTCCAAGCCGGTGGGTAAGAGACCAAGGGGTCGGCCTAGAACTAGGTGGCTAGACTACATGGAGAATCTGGGTTCGAGTCGCTTGGATATTACCAGGGAGGACATGCGCCTGATGGCGGAAGATCGCGATCGCTGGAGATCCTCCATAGGGCTGCTGCCCCCGCGACCCTAACGGATAAGCGGGTTTGAAAAGTAAGTAAGTAAGTAAGTAAATTGTGAAAGAGATTAGGAATGATACAGTCGAACCCGCATATAAGTGTATCAGATTGGATTCAGTTCCCCAACTGCGTTTCCACAAGCAGGTCTGACTGCAACCAAAAAATTCATGGACGGATATAAAACGAACATAAAAGAAGAAAAAACATTGAATTAAGAAAGAATATAGAAAAACATTGAAAAAAGAAGAAATATTTGAGAAAGATGTGAAAACTCATATTAGAGAGATAGGCGGGGGATTATAGAAAGGAAATGACAAGGGCAGCAGAAAGGCCTGCGACAAATTAGGGAATAGCTGGAGTGGGAGAGGAATAATAGGTCATGAGGAAAGGTGCCTTTGCTAAGGCTAATGCCATTAGGGTTAGGGAATTGCATTTCCAAATAATAAAAGACTCAAATTGCTTTCTTTCTTATTTGTTATGGAAGTTGTTGCAAAGAACATAAAGGATGACCTCCTGTAAAGAGTGGAATGGGGGATTAAAGTGTTTAGCGACAGGGGTGTCAGCATTGCTAAGGATGTCGAACTTGTATGGCAAATCTGGTCGTATGGCATTACCCGATTCTCCAACATACGATTTCCGAAACATTCGAGTCTTTTTTTTTTGGAAATTCAATTTTTCCCTAACCCCTAATGGCATTAACCTTTGCAAAGGCACATTCATGCATTACTTTTACCATATTCCTCTCCCACTCCAACTATTCCCTAATTTGTTGCAGGCTATTCTGGGCCCTTGTCTTTTCCTATCTATAATTCTCCCCCCCCCCACGCCCCCGTTCAGAGTCTATCTCTCTTATCGGGTTTTCCATACTTGTTTCTTTCTCTTTTTACTGTCCAGCTTTCTCAAATATTTCAATGTTTTTTTATATTCTTTCATATTTTTTGCTTCTTTTATGTTCAGTTTTATATCCGTTCCTGTATTTTTGGTTACAGTCAAACCTGCTTTGGAAGCGCCACTGGGAAACAGCATCCGATCCGAAGATCTTATGTGCGGGTTCGACAGTATCGCTTCTAATCTTATAGTGGCATTAATCAGTGTAAACATTTTCTTGTGATTACACCATTGTCCAATTGAATGAATGTCAAGTTGCAATTTTGGCAATCAATGGGAGTACAAACAATTTTGCCTAATTTTAATATCATCCGCAAATGGAAATATCTGGGAGAATTTTTACCATTTCAGGAATATCATTAATAGATAAAATAAGAAATCAATCCTCCCAAGGAAGTTACAGCAAAGTAGCGGAAGCCCTAAATTCAATCATTTTTACCCTTTCATATGCATTTTTAATCCCCAATTTTTATCAATAAAATTTATTTTCTCGAACGTAGTATTTAGAAAATATAAAGGAACCCTATCTTCTTTCCTTTCTCATCATTTTCGAACGTATGATATATCACATGCCATATGTTGCCATAGTTCTAAAGACCACGTGACTGCCACCTCGACAATTCCGACCCAATACCGATTTTGCTTAGACGCATCTGCACATAGAATTTCACTCCTTACTTACTTACTTACTTACTTACTTACTTACTTACTTACTTTTCAAACCCGTTTAACCGTTAAGGGTCGCGGGGGCAGCAGCCCTATGGAGGATCTCCAGCGATCGCGATCTTCCGCCATCAGGTGCATGTACTCCCTGGTAATACCCAAGCGACTCGAACCCAGATTCTCCATGTAGTCTAGCTACCTGGTTCTAAGCCGACCCCTTGGTCTCTTACCCACCGGCTTGGAAAATAACAACTGCCTAGGGAGACCGGTTTGCGGCATCCGTATCACGTGGCCATACAAGCGCAACTGAGATCTCTCAATGCGAAGAAGTAGCGGCTCAACACCTGAAGACTCCCTTATTGTGCTGCTGTGCACTATATTTAGTAGAGTAACACCTGCTACACCTCTCAGAAAGCTCATTTCGGCCGCTTGTACCCGCGATCGCACTCTTTCGGTCATTACCCAAGCCTCAAGACAGATTTGAAGAGGGAGATCTTGGCTTTGTTACCCAGCTCGCGTTTCGTTACCACGGATCGCCACAGTTCACGTCTGACACAGCTTGCTGCACTGATCCGAGCATCCAATTCTTTCTCCTGCCGTCCATCACTCGTGAATGCAATACTTGAATTTCACTCCTTTACATACCTACATAGTACGTAGATCACTTGGTCCCTTCTAACTCCGACCCCAGTGGGCCAATCAAAACCAAACTAAATAGTGAAGATAACAAACATGCTCATAGTAAGCTGCATTCCGAAAATTTCAACATTCAACCTCTAAAATGCAGAAATTATGAAGGGGAGAGACAGATGGACAGACGAACTGTCACAAAATTTGGAGGAGGACAGTGTTAATTGTGTCCAAATCCCAGTTTGTGAAGGTGGAAATAGGCAGGTGAAAGATAGGAGGAGTAAGCAGACGATAAAAGATAGGAGAAGTCAAGAGAAAGGAGCGTCGGGCGTTATTAATAAAAAGCGTAGAGAAGACAGAGAGAGAAGGCAGGAGATTGGCGCAGTGGCTGTCGTTATAACGAAGACGGGGAAGGAGCCAATAGAAAGGGGCGACAGAAGAAAGAAGAGATTTGGAAAGAGAGATAGAGAGAGAAAGGGAGAACGAGTTTGGAGAGGAATGAGGACAGGGGAAATTGCGAAGCGGTGCTGTCCAGGCTACCTTCCTAGGGACCCGGAGCCAAGGGGAACCTCAAAGTGGTCGCACGAACAGCAGGTTAGACTTTTGAAGAATTCTCATTACAACGAAGCCACGAGTAAACTTCGCTGTCGTGTGTTTCGCGGGAAACGTGAGGTGCTTTCCCCCCGGGTACCACAAGGGGAAGGTCAGATGGGGGCACGAGGCATTGACCGTAGGAATTTGGAGGCAGCCTTAGCAAAGGCGGCGTGTGAAAGCGGAGTCGAGCTTTCCACGTTCTCAAACCTCGCAAGCTCTGTAGTTGGCATTAACGAAATAGCGAATTGTAAGGCAGGCGACGACGAAGGACGGCCTGCTTCGTCGGCGGAGACGTACGACGTTGCGAGAGCGGAAGATAGCGAGCGAGTGGAACAGAAGCCGGGCTTGATTGAGCTGACGACTTCAGCAGTACATTTTCCGTATCTGGAAGACCATTTGGAAAAGTAGCTGGAGCGGGTTTGGGAGGCCCATCCAGACGGCTTGTTTCCTCAGGGTAGTCGTAACGTAAGCGCGCCTACCACCGGTGTGCAGAGCGTTGCGCGTTGCGAGGCTCGGTCATTTATCTGCTACAGTAAGCATATTGCAGTATTGGAAGTGCTGCGCGTAATTGCAGGCGGTAAGATTAATTTTGTTTTGCTTTTACTCATACTACTTCTTTTCTTGGTTCCCTCAGGTGCACGACTTGCGTCACTTATCCCCGACAACTTTTCGTTTATTCGGGTTCCAGCAATCCTCCCACCAAAAGGGTTGCGCGACGGGTTTTCCGTTGATCAGTCACCAAAGGATGTTTAATTCATGTTTGCTAAATGATAGCTTATCCAGTGAAGAATTGTTGTAAAGACTTTTCACGATTGTAGTTCGTGTTAATCTAGACTTTTTGTAATTAATTATATTGCGTTATTGTTAGATAGTCAGTTTTAATTAATAGGGTACTGTTATTAATTATCTGAATATTTATAGGGCACCCAGCAGGTGTTTCCTAACAATTGTTATTTTGTAATTGATTCTAATTAGCCATTAAACAATTATAATTTAAACTTTCAATTGCGTAACTTTGCCGCATTATTTATTTCCCTACCACATCCTCATAGGTTCGTGACACGAACATTGTAAAACTAGTAAGTTGCTCCATTCTTCCGCTACTTAATAAATAGTAAAGGTCCTAAAATTGAACCCTGGGGAACCACTGAAGAAGAAACAAAACTAGGTGAATAAGTATTATTAATAACATAATTAATCCTGTTAGTTATGTATGAAAAAAAATTCATTTGACATAACAAGGATTTTAATTCATAAGTTGTGAATATAAGACAGTGGTCAACTTTATCTAATGCTTTTTTCGAGGTCAATCAACTTGTTTATTTTGGCATAAACAGTCTCCAATAAAATGAACACAGCCGAGAAGGTTCGAGACAGTTGAGCGACCTCTTATGAAGCTGTATTGACAAGAAGACAAATTGGGAGGGAGAGATAAATACATTTTTGATAAACTAAATATTTAAAAACTTTAACGGGAAAGCTAAGTATTTATTTATTTATTTATTTATTTATTTATTTATTTATTTATTTATTAGTTTATAAGCAACAGGCTAGTATTAACCCATAACAGCTTACAAAGAAGATATATATCATAATATTGCATAAAAATGCAGGAAAAAATATAATGTATAATTTTTAAAAAATGTATAGTCAAAACTAAGTATCAAAGAATAACTAAAAATCCATTGACATAAAATCCATTGACATTAAAATAAAAACAGAAAAAGTATCATAATAAAAGCCTAATGTTTTCATTCGCGGTTTCTTTATACTTATCATACGACATAACATTTATATCATAAGGTTTGACATGATATTACAAAACTTGTACATTCGGAAAAAAGGAAGATTATTTATAACTGTCTTCCTTGAGAAAGGTAAGTAAAAGAATATCTCTACATCTGGAATTGAGTTTGGGAACACGTAAATTTACAGAGTTAAGAAATCTAGATGAATAACTTATATTGCGGCAAAATTTAAATAGATAGCAAAGATCAATTACAGTACGTCTTTTGATCAATGTGTCACAATTAAAGAAATCTCGTAGATAGGAGTTTGATACATAAAAGTTGTCATTAAAAAATGTAGGATGGAAACGACGAAACAGAGAGCGTAAAAAATCTGTTTGAACCTTTCCCAATAGGAGCTGAAATTTAATATGTGAAGGAGACCAAATGACAGAAGCATATTCTATAATTGGTCTGACTAATGTATTAAAAAGAAAAATTGAAAAACCAAAAGTCCCTGACAAATAAATAAATGAATAAGAAACAAAATATATTTTGATTAATATAGTTTTCTTTATTATTGTTGTTATTATTTATAAATGACATGACTATGTTTATACTTCATTATCCATTGCCATCGTAGATGCTTCAAATTGCTTTTGAATAAAATGATGTGTCAGTCTCAGTTGATTCTGAAATTTAGACGGTAAAATATTAGCTTAGAGCTATTTACAAATAAAATAATACAGGAGATCCAAAAGTCAAGAAAAAAACTTTAAAAGTCAATAAGTCGCACACGAATGGTGGTAAAAAGATCCTTTTTGCATAGAAACGATTAAAATGAAGTCGGGTGTTTTTCCCAGGAAGAAAGTTAATGTTAGAATTGTTTAGGTTTTTGACCAACAGATAGCGTTGTCAGGTTACAGACATCAGGTTACTGACATTACCCTAACGAAACTGTAGGTATAGACATGCAGTCATTAATTAAGAAGGCCCACTTACAAGGGAAGCCCACATAGCCTAACCGCTTTAACAATGGAGTCCTTGTATGGCTCTGTATGCTGAAATTTTTTCGTTTTCGCGGTTTATTTTGTAAGAAACACAATTTCGCACTCTCTTATTTTGCAAGCATCTATAGTAGCTTCAGATGAGTAACATTTCAATTTGGTGGAAATCTGTGACATACATGTTCGAGGGATTCCCATGTTAGTTAAGCTTTATTACCAGAATGATGAAGTGCCAGTGCGGAATTGTGAGCACATCGACGAATGGAAAGAATGCGAGATGGTAAAGGACAAAAATGATACGACGATTTGAAGCCACGGTTTATTTGGCTGCAGTCCAAGAAATGGCCGGCCCTCATCATCCACTGCTGTTTTTCACTGCACCGGGAATACATTTCACTGCAAATTATGCTTTAGCAATATCTGTACAAGTTACAATGTAATCTCGAACTGACACCTGACGACTTCATCATTCGCCAAGAATTCGCTAATTCCCAATTCAATGGAGCAGCAGCACGATTAGATTTTCACTGTACTCTAGACCGAAGAAGCGCATTTCCCACTTTCTTTCCCAGAAAATTGCCGTGTGTGGTGTATGGGAAACCCACACGCATTTGTTGCACAACCCTTACATCAACCAAAAGTTAGTCTGGTATGGCTTCATGATCGGTTCATTTTTCTTCGAAGAAGTCACAGGACTGTTCTAAAAAGAGTTACCTTCTCTTGTGTGCGCTATGCAGCATTGCTACGGACCAGCATTATTCCAGAATTGCAAGCGCGACATTGTACTGCGTACAGTCACCTTTATGAAAGAGGAGCGCCACTGCCTTTGCAATGACTGCTCCACTCAATATTTGGGAAGAATTATGTCCTCAGTCGATACTTTCCTCATGTAGAGTCACCTAAATTGACCGACCTGACGCTTTGTGACTTTTGGCTATGGGGATATCTGAAGTCAAACGTGTACCGAGATCAGCCCACATCATTTGCAACATTGATAGATTCCATCCCGCATGATGGACGGCACAATGTACATTTGTAACCCGATAGTTAATCCGGCATCTTATCGTCTGAAAGTTTGCATAAACTGATGTCTATAACCTGACAACGCCAGCTGTTGGTCAAAAACGAACAATTCTATATCTGCATTTTTCTTGTGTGAGAATTATTAAATTTTAAAGTTATTCCTGACTTTTGGCTCACCTTGTACTTTGAAACAGTTTTTAAGAATAACTTGTCTGAAGAAGTTAAAATATTATAATAAATGTTTTACTTATTCCATTCGATCATTAAAGAATAATTTCTAACGCGATTATAGAGGAATTGTTAAAATTTTCATTTACATTTAAAATTCAGTATTGTGCGCCACTTACATTCTTTCCTGATCAACTTTCTCAAAAAACTGGTATCAATTTATTCCTGACGCATTACCGCCGTCTTGCTCCCATGAAACCTCTCTCATCATCATTAAAGCCTCCGTGGTGTCCTGGTTTAACAGGACCGTGTTCATGTCTTGGCGTCTTACTATCACCGGTTAGCGTCCCTGAGGCGGCGGGAGCAGAGTCAACTCCGTGGACAAGGAAAATGAGTGCAAGCATTGCAGCGACAAAGTAAATGTGACGTGATTTCATATTCAGTATCTTCTTGATTTGCATTCTCTTTAACTCGTTATATCCACTTATAAATATATAAAGAGGATGCTGGTTCGCGGTCAGCAATGGCAATTAACCACGCGAATACCGGAAGGCAAATATAGTGCAATTCGTTAATGGTCATTGATCGATATTGGGTAATGCTAATTCTCGAGATTCCCGAAAGTATAATAAAAAGTTTTTAATAGTATTAAGTTCGAGGATTTTAAAGCAGCAATGAAAGAGGTCAAAAAATAACAACAATAGAACGCCATAAAAATTCTTTCTGCACAATGGGACGTAAAAGTGAAAATGCAGCTTGTATCTGGCAAAGTACGATCTATTTAACAACGATAAAAAAATATTTGAGATAGTTTGAATACTTTAACATTCGAACAAAATCGACACAAAAGAATTAAGATCAAACGTTAACTCTAATTCCAATTCTAAATTTTGTTTACACAGTCATTTATACTAAACAGTTTCTGATTTCCAGTAATGGTCGATTTTTGATTTGCGATTTACTAAGGCTAGTTTTCATGTTTTCTGAGACAAATAAAATTTATTCAATGTACACTTACTATTCTATGAATTATTTTATATGCTACCATTTTGGCTTGAATTATAGCATGTACTGTATAAGGGCTTCCCATATAAAAAATGGACACGGTCTAGATAAATAATACCTTTATTTAGAACTTTAAAAAATCACCATGTTTGTTGAGGCACTGGTCTCGTCGTTTATTCAGCAGATCGCCTCTCTAAACGTAGAAGGATTGTGGTTGTTTTTTGAATACTAGTTAAAGAGGCCAGGTGGGGCCGTGCAGCGAACAGCAAGTGTGAAACATGAGACAGATTTTCGTGCGCCTCAACCTGCGCCTACTTTTTTCTTTTCTTGACTCGCTATTCCCTATTTTTTTCGGCATCAGCTGCTCAATAGGCGACCTCAACTTTTTTTCCATGGGGCTTGTTTTTTCTCTTCATCAATGGCGCTGGATGTACATGATCGCTTGTATCTATGTGCTCTGCAATTCCAACAATGTCAGTGAGGTTATTCGATACTTGTTACTTAGTTGTTGCAATCCTCAGTAAGCTGGCGAAACTCATACAGCGCCGAGCGAAACTTCCTCTGCCGTCTTTCCACTGTTTCTCAATAATCTGCTAACTATCCATTATCTCCAGTTACTGCTCATTTTTAAAGATTTTCAAGCAAATGTTAGCTTTTTTTACCGGAGACAGAGGGCTTCTCGAGCTCGACACAGGGGGTCACTTTTGGAAATAGAATTGATAGAATTCTAATAGAATAGTTATTAGAACATAACATTTTCTTGGAGTAACATTAAAAATGAGCAGTAACTGGAGATTATGGAGAGACAGTGGAAAGGCGGCTGAGGAAGCATTCCCTTTGCTAGGCACTCTATCGTGCGAATTGCATCGTTTGTTAGACAAAAAACAACTGAAAAGAGACACGTGTACTTCTTTTGACCCATCCAGAGGGACTGACCTATCTATATCGTCTGTTGACTGACCTTCTGCCCATTGCTAATAATTCTTGGAAGCGTACAGTTCTATTGCCAAGGCAACAAAACATGAAAGTATCGTTGCATCATCATTACTTTCAGCAATGAAAACCCCAGAAAAGCGTGACGTGTACAGATAACAGACTAACAGAACAGGAAACTATTTTTAATTTTCTATAAGTCTTTCTCCGCATCCTTCACGTTTTCATTAGAATTGAAACGCTTCCCTTGCAATTTCTGTAACATCATGATGGTTTCGTGGGAGACGTGGAGGCGCGCATTGTCGTGCCGAAAGATCACCTGTTGTGAGAGAAGACATGGGCGTTTGTTTTTAATTGATTGCAGAGGTTTCCTGAGAGTACTGTGCATTATTGATGGTTCATTTCATTGGCAGAAAAGCAATCAGCAGTTTCCACGATGATCGAAGAAAAAGGTTAACATCACCTTTCTTGGACGCATCCATTTTTACACATCCTTCTTCTAACGTTCGCTGTAGGCAAACGAATAGTTGAAGTCGCAATTTATGCACGCCAGTATACAGTACGTCTGGAATCTACTAGCACACCCCTTCACTAGAGTGTTCTTGTTGCTGCTGTGTTGATGACGCTTGGGGCACGTCCACTTTTCACTTGGACAACCTTCATATGTAGCTTGGCATTGAATCAATAAGATATTGAAGCACTTCCAACGGAAGACTTGTATCACCAGACATTCCTTTATTGGAGGAGAATTTGCTGTCGGATATGTCGTTGTAACATGTCCCAAACATTCTCTATGGAGCGGCTAGGTAAATCACGGAAATCATCTTTCTCATTAAATCAATGCTGAACCAGCCATGCGCGATGAACAAAAGAATTGTCGTGCATGTAAAAACAGACATGTGCAGAATTGCAGGATGAACTTCGTCGGCAACAATGTTCATGTAGTCTGTGGGACGTCTCAGACTCCAACAGGTCAAGCACATTAAATCTATTTAAGCTAACCTCTCAAGAAGCATGAATAGTCCGCGTAAAATGGGGTCTTCTTGCAGAGAAGAGAAAATTTTGTTCAACCAGTCGAGTGTTCTAATCTAGCAAGACCATACTCCAGAGTCCAGTTCAGTGAAGCCTTCAAAATTACGGCTGCGAAAGTTTTATCCTCGGCTAGGGATTTTCAGTTCAGCAGGATCCAATGGTCCCCAACGACTAAACTTAAACACAGTGGCTCATTACTTGTTAGCCAATACACAAAACGCATTTTGTCTCCAAACAAAATATTCCCGCTCTCTCTCTCTCTCTACTTTATTCCTGAATCAGAAATGTTTTTCATTTCTATGGCAACACATCACTGATGTTTTCATGGATGGTAGGA
>JAHWFO010096749.1:0-32321 GCA_023313115.1 Rhysida immarginata | reverse complement strand
TCATCTAGGAAGAGTCTCCAATACTTAGCATCTTCATAATAGATATCTTACCACCATATTCGAAAAAGAGTTTATTATCATCAGGATAAGAGGTCATCAAAGATCAACATCTGTGCAGAGTTCCTAGAAGTCTCTAACGTTTGCATCTAGAAAAAGTCATCCTGAGCTTTACATCCAAATGTGCTCTAATTTACTTTTATCGAACTTGAAAGTACATTCCATCTGTACATCTCTAGTAATTATCATATCACTTGTAGATAATTGTCTACAACTATAAAAATATTTTGTCGAGCCCCGTATTCAATTATCACTGACCAGAATTGCTTAGAAAGTCTTTGGTGTCGGTAATCATTTACAAATCCAATCCACTTATTTGAGATTGCAATCAGCATTTCCTCCTACGCATAGGTTTCCTATAAAAAAAAAAAAAAAAAAAAAAAAAATGTACAACTTCAATTAATTAATCGATCCTACTTTTAAATGAACAACATCACTTATGCATTTTGAATGCTTAACAAATGGAATATCTGCTTCTATTGCAAACTTAATTTATTCCAAAATAAGAATCTGCAATTAGTCATTAAAAATAAATGGAAAATAATCAAATGTGTCATCTTAAAAATGGAAAATTCTCAACAGATACATGTACTTTTATTCACATATAAGCAAATTTTCTAATATGTGATACTTTTTTAAACTTTTACAATACTTTCCTATCCATTGTTATATACATGTGAAATGACTAACTTTCTTACATAACGATTCTTTTTAAAATAACATAGAAGTAACACTCATCCCAAGTTCACCTTAAAAGAAATTGTCACCTGGTCATTTCATTTTCTTTCAAATGGTCTAAATGCATTTTAGTCTTCAAGGCTCTCCATCAAAAGAAGGAGAGGGGGCTAAGTAAAATGGAAGCACATGAATGAAATGCCAATTTCAAAAGCTATTGTTGCTCAACGGCAGCAGTTAGAAGCCTGAACATTGGAGACATAAATTTTTCTGCTTTCTAGAAAGAATACTATACAAACTTTTGAAAACTTTTATACTTATTGCCATCTCCTACAAAGTACGCAAAATAATTCATCGTTGTCAATTAAGAGCCAATTTTACCTGCACACAACTTTAATACAGTGTTTCCAGTATGCTTAATACTTTTACTAGATAATCCACCTCATAAATGTCTGCAGCCAACCAAGGTTGCATCCTCCTAGATTTGGTTTTGGCAATGTTTGCCTTCCAATATGGATTTTAATTTTACATGAAATTTTAAAGTGACCTAGAAGAAGGCTGTCTTCTCTGATGAAGTTCTTTTTAACATTTTTAGAAAGACCAGGTTTTTCTCTTTAAGAACCCTTCTGTTTTATGTTAGAGACTTAATGTAGAAGGCAAAAACTTACTTGGAATATCCTGGTTATTATTTATGCGACAATTTTATTAAATGGTTTCCAGTTTTTAAATCTTTTTTTTTTGTTGTTATTAGTAAATAATTTATTTTTTATAAATCATATAATTATTGTTGAATAAAATTGCAGGGTTCAAAAATTTTACGCATTATACATGTACTCAGAAAATCCTTGCATTGATCCATGAAGGTTGAGTCGGTACCAATTCGTTCTCTAAAAGATGAGATTCTATGGTTTCATTGTTATTTTTATTATTCAAAAAACATCTGATGGTGAAATGTGAAAGATGTTATCGTTTCTTAAATGACTGGAATTTATCTCTAGTGAATAATATGCACTCACCAGTCACACTACACTAGCTTCTCATTGCTGTTGTTGTAGGAATTAGCAGTAATAAACTGTTCTGGTATTCCACAGGTATCTCTTCTACAAGGCAGTAAAGTTTGATAGACGAGCTCATATTTTGCATTGAAGATAAATCCCAATCACTTATGAAACAATAACTTCTTTCATATTTCATCATCAGATATTTTTTTAAATAATAAAAATACCAACTAAACCATAGAATCTCATCTTTTAGAGAACGAATGATAGTGACTCAACTTCCGTGGACCAACACAAGGATTTTCTGAGTAGAGTATGTAAAAAAAAATTGAACTCTGCAATTTTATTCAACAATAATTATATGATCTAAAAAAGAAATTATTCAACGACAAAAAAATCAACAAAAAATAATTTAAAGGCTGGAAAACCATTAATTGCTTTCACATACATTTAATAAAATACCAGAGGGCCATTCCTTACCCTATGGACAATAAAGCTCGCAAACACGAGATTGCCACAGTGTTTGGATTGGTCAGGATTAACCAATTCTATACGCCAAGACATTATCAAGGAATAACGAGGCCATTCACAGAACAGAACAAGGGTCTGGTCGTGTTTTTAAACATTTTTAATGTAATTTGAGAAGATTCAAAACCTAAGGGCAGACAGGTGTTTTGTTGAGGTTTTTATTTTTTTTAAGAATTAATTTTTATATAAATTCCATGGCAGGGCTTTGTTACTTACTTTAGCAAGACTACGGAAGAGCCTGGTTACTGTGCAATGTAGAATGAAACTGCAAAAACATTTCAAAGTGAAAATCCCAGCTTTGCATATTGCTATCAACTATCATGTTGTAAAATTAAAGTGGTTTTCATGCTTACATTTTAGGTATTTAAAACATGGGCCTATTGATGTTATTATATTTGTCCTCCCATTCGATGAGTGTCAAATGGGCACTTTTGTTAAAAATTGACTCATAATTTGTTGACCAAGTCAAAATTGACTGGTTAAATTTTGAATATCATCTTACAACCTTCTCAGCACATTTTAACTTCACTTCATTTTGTCACAAGCTGTCTTTAAGTATAAAGAAGGGCTCTTTTACCACAACAAAAAGAGCCCTTCTTTATACTTAATTACGATTATCCACATACCTCTTTATTCTTGTTTTCAATTGTGGACATTTGCACCAGTTATACATTTTTGTATAATTTTGATTTACTAGAATTATCATCACAAGCTGTCTTATTTAAATCTCTAACTACAAGGATTGGTACATGCATGTTAAAACATGGAAGTTAAAAAAGAATCTAAAATTTGACACGCATCTTGTGAAATTTGACTCTCAGTTTTACTAGTTTTCAAATTTTGACTAGTAAATTTTTGGACCTTCAGCAAACCCTGATAACATCCATATGTCCAATCTTAAGCATATAAAATTTATGCATGAGAACCTCTAATTTTGCAATATGATCATTGATAACATACAAATCCAGGATTTTCATTTTATAAATGAAGGGTTCACCTGTAAAAAGACTAAGTTGTATTAATTTACCAGTCAAAGTAACAAGGTTCTTTATTTAGTCTTGCTAAGGTTAAGTAACAATGCCCTGCCAAGACATAGATGTACAAAATTATTAAAAAAATAACAAAAACAAAACACCTCACCATCCCATTCTCAAAATACTCTAAAACAGTTTCAAGATACTCATCCTATTGTAAATTAAATAGAAATTAATTGCCTAGAATTAAATGCTTGAAATCAAATGCAAATAGTTCTCTTGCAACGATACTTGACCTAGCAAAGTGAATCTCCAAAGTCATAAGGGCTATGAAATGAAACCAAATATCAATTTCCATTAGCTCTTATTAATATAAAACCAAGAATAGTGGCACTGAATATTTTTATTATAGGGCTTAATTTTTTGAACAGGCATCTTCTTTCCACTGTCCATGCATCTACAGAAAGTTCCATTCTAAAAGCAGATTCTATACAATTAGGAACTGAACAATGCAAAAAACACGAATCATACGTCCTCTAATTAAAGCAGATCCATTTTTCTGACTTTAGCATTATATGCAGGCATAAACAGCAGAGATCTGTTGGTATGAGTCCTATTTCAATTAATTAATTTATGTTCAAATTTCACTTTACATCAAAAACATTGAAGGGTTCACAGAATTCATGCACATTTATGAGCCCTAAAGCTAGTCAATTTTATGACTGCATTTAAAACTATTTTACTTTCCAATGTGTATCACCTCAAAGACATTTCACCATACATTTAATGCAGGACTGAAATTATTGGATGAAAACTTAGATCGCTTCCTATATCAATGTAGACATAACCACAAAGCTAAAGGAGGTGGAGAAAGTTTCCGTTAATACAATAAAGGACGAATTTTAAGTACACTGACAAATGGCAAGGAGTGGTTCCAGAATGCAAATGAAGTAAAAAAGGTCATATCAACTTGTCTCCAGAAATGGACTGTGTCTAAATCGTCCCTGTATATGGATTTTCAGATGCCCCCAAAACAAAATCCAGGGGAATTATATCTGGTGATCGAGCAGGCCATTCAACAAGACCTCCATGTCATATCCAACTTTTTAAATCTACCATGCATTGTGTTCTGCATAGGAATTTCACTGCTTTTATAGTTACATAGTGCTTCTTGTCCTCCGTGCTCCATGAAATAGACTTTTCAAGAATTAAAGCAATAAATTTCACATCTAACACCCATGTTCTAGTTCAACTGCTGACATACTCAAGGCTTTAAATACCAAGCATAGTCAGTCATATTCCTTTAAAAATACTAAACTAATGAGAAATTATCCTGACTTACATGAGCAGTCTTGTTTTCTCCATGAGAAACGCTGACATTTCCAATTTAGGAATTTGAAGTCAGGTTAGGCATTTTCCAATTGCATTCCCTAAAAAAAATAACGTTATCTGTTAAAACTATACACAAGAAATTGACCCTTTCACTGCATAATTAAATTTCATTATCATTGCTAAAAGATGGAATTATCCATTTTTAACAGCGTAAGTTTTTTTAAACCCTATGAGATGAAATTAGATTTCCGAAGATAAAGGTAATGAAATTTTGTGTGGATATTTAAGTTATTGATTTAAGGAGTTTAAATGATTAATTTAAATTTAAAATGAATTTAGTCTCCTTATAATGGGGAAAATCGTGAAAAAATAAAAACAAAATTAAAATTAAAGTCACTAGTCTTGAAGAAACTTGGGAGATGAAAGAAAACTCAAGGATGTAGTCTATTGTTGATGGTAGAAATAAAACCAGTCTATTGAGGATGTAGATGAAGTTCTTGTGCAGATAATGTTGATAGGGGAAAACTATAATCATGAAGTATAGATGAAATTTTGAAGGGTTGATCCATATTTTTGGGATAAATTTCATATAAAAACGTTTTCGAGAATTTTTTTCTCATTATCAGTTGATTAAATATTTGAATGTTGAAAACAGTTGAAATAAGAATTTAACAATTGATATAAAGGTGATGAAGCTAAGTTGATTGTAAACCACCAACCTAAAAACAACAATCAATCAAAATAATAACACAAATATCAATTTCAAAGAAATACGTCAAAAAAATAAAGAAAAATGGAACACTAGAAATATAATTTATCAAATACCATGTAAAAATTGTGAACATATCTACACAGGTCAAACTAAACGACAATTAGAATTAAGATTAAAAGAACATGAAAGAGCACTTCGCCACAAAGACAAAAACAACCATTTAGTAAATCATTGTATCAAAGAAAACCACACCCCAGATTGGAATAACACAAAAATCACTGGAAAAGAAGAAAATTATAAAAAAGATTAATTAAAGAAACAATAAATATCATTACAAATAACAAAAATTTAGCCAAACCATCAATAGAAATAAACAATAAATGGACACTACTTTTTAACAACAATCACCCTAATATACAATAGCCAACAATCATAACCAACAATTACAATCAACTTAGCTTCATCACCTTTATATCAATTGTTAAATTCCTATTTCAACTGTTTTCAACATTCAAAAATATTTTATCAACTGATGATGAGAAAAAAATTCTCGAAAACGTTTTTATATGAAATTTATCCCAAAAATGTGGATCAACTCCTCAAAATTTCATCTGTACTTCAAGATTATAGTTTTCCCCTATCAAAATTATCTGCACAAGAACTTCATCTACATCCTCAATAGACTGGTTTTATTTCTACCATCAACAATAGACTACATCCTTGAGTTTTCTTTCATCTCCCAAGTTTCTTCAAGATTACCGACTTTAATATTAATTTTGTTTTTATTATTTCACGATTTTCCCCATTATAAGGAGACTAAATTCATTTTAAATTTAAATGGATATATAAACTTTACGCAGCAAAAAGGTTAATAAAAAGCATAGAAACAATTCCAAAAAACTTAAAATGATTAAGGACGACATGACCAAGAATAATTTGTTTTGTGGTTGCCATCAGCCACTTTAATTATTTCCTAATTTTCCCAGCTAATTTAATAAAAGGACAATTTTAGGCCATGAACAGTTTTGGCTGTCAACCAAGCAGTCCAACTTTCACGCTATTTTAAATTCTACACCTACGAGTACAATATTTTCTCTCTTTTGCCTCAATCATGAAAAGATACCCACATTTTCAAGTTAAGAAAAATGTGCATAAGCCAATAATTGTATAAAACACAAAACATGGTCAAGTATTGCCAAAAACCTAAAGAAATAAGAAAGGGTCTTATTAATTCTTACACGTTTAGGTAATTCTATTGTCATCAAAAGCTAAACAAAGTGAGATTTGGCAAAAAAATTAAGCAAACAAAAGATTACGAAATCTCAATCATTTCATGTGAACCAAGATGTGTTATGCTGATTGGTGGATTTAAAATTTTAAGAGGAAACAAAACATTATTTGCTGGTAACATCATTAATTGCATCCACAATGGGTTTGAATTGTTCAATAATTTGTTATCTTTATCACATTGATTTTGGATTTCTATGACATCATGTCTACGACGATAGAGTAACCGATGTTGACAGAAATACCATCACAACTTCAGAAAGTCAATGATGACCTCTAACTTTACTGGTTACGTATCAAATCATTTTACATTGTATAAGAATGTAGCTTTAAATTATCACTTCCGCAGGGGAATGCATCAACGAAATTGATACCACCACACTGATTGGAAGAAAGTAATTGGACACTTTCGATTTTAGACGTTTTGTCGAATATCTAGAAAAATACTTGACGAATTATCCTGAAATTTCAGGGGTGTAAAAAGGATGTTACACATCATATATTTTAGTGAAGGTTTCCTCCCGAAGGCAAATAGGGGACCAGCAAAGAAGTGAACCAAAAAAATAATGTTTGGAATCACCCTGTAAAAAATAATGCTTGAAATGCGTTATAGCTGTAGCATATGATTATGAGGCTTCTTTTACTTACCTCTCTTCATTTGTATGAGAATAGCACAGAGTCATGAAGATATAAAGGTTTCTTTAAAAAGGTCGAAATGTTTTCTTAAGTTTTTTGTTTATAACATGCAAGATTTTCAACCCAATGCAATGCCATTTACAGGAAACTTGACAAACTACAGTACAGACAACACCCTGCAATCAGAATAGAAAAATATTAAATATTTGACGAAATATGAGCATTTTTACTAAATAATGTTTAACTGCGCAAGCATTACCAAATTGTCTTTTGCATAATTTATTAGCCAAATATATAGAGCTACTCTTATAAAAAGCCCAAGCAAATATCTTGAAAATACAGAAAGATATCGTCGATAGAATGCGTTGAATTTCAGTTGCTCTCAAAAATAAACAAAACGATAAGGGGGTTCCTCTAAATTTTTATCTTTGGATCAGACACCAGTATCAACTTCTCCTTACACTGACATGAAAAAGTATTGACTTCTTATCAGCATAAGAAGAAGTTGATACTGGTGTCCGATCCAAAAATAAATGTTTGGAGAAAGCCCCTTATCGTTTTGTTTATTTTTGAGAGCAACTGAAATTCAACTCATTCTATCGGCGAAATCTTTCTCAATTTTCAGGATATTTGCTTGGGCTTTTTATAGGGGTAGCTCTATACATTTCACTAATAAATTATGCAAAAGACAATTTGTTAATGCATGCGCAGTTAAACATTATTTAGTAAAAATGCTCATATTTCATCAAATATTTAATGTTTTTATATTCCGATTGCAGGGTGTTGTCTATACTGTAGTTTGTCAAGTTTCCTGAAAATGGCAATGCATTGTGTTGAAAACCCTGCATGTTATAAATAAAAAACTTACGAAAGCATTTCGATTGTTTTAAAGAAACCTTAATATCATCATGACTATACGAGCTATTCTCATACAAATGAATACAGAAAAGTAAAACAAGCCTGATAAGCATATGCTACAGCTACAATGCATATCAAGCATTATTTTTTACAGGGTGATCCCAAACATTATTTTTTTTGTTTAATTCGTTACTGGACCTCTATTTGTCTTCGGGACTAAACCTTCGATGAAATATTTGGTGTGTAACATGCTCTTTACTCCCTTGAAGTTTCAGGATATGTCAAGTATTTTTCTAAATATTCGACACAGCGTCTAAAATCGAAAGTGTCCAATTACTTTCTTCCAATCAGTGTACAAAAGACCACTGCTCAAACCAGTGCATTTCAGACATTCACAGACAAATCAATTGATCCAGCAGCAGACAACCTCTATGGATAAGGAAGATCAAGGAAACTAATTTGTCACCCTTACTTAACAGATGCAGAAACACGCATACAAGCTTGTGTTTTTCGCGATGTGGAAACTGTGTTATTCAGAATAAATAACTGCAAATAAGCTCTTAACCCAAAAGAACCAAAGAAAAACTATTCCAAATAAGAAAGTTGAAATGTCTGCTAATTTACATGCATGGTTTACGTGGGAACACCTAGCCCACTTAATGAATGTTTTAACAAACACAGAAGATCATATATATGGAGAGACTGTAAATCTTCGCTTGTGGATAGCCTCGTAAGAGATGCAGATTTGAACACATTGAAGAGGTCGTGACAATATTAAAACAGGAAAGTGACCCTAGGAAGATAGCAATTTTTGAAGCCAAAGAAATCAAAAAACATGCGAAAAGGATGGTGCAAAACTTAAAACTAAAAAAACAACTCTTTCACCACAACGATTATAGACTGAAATAATACAATCTGATACTGGAAGTACTTTTCGGGAGCAATTGCTTCCTTCATTCAGCAGCCCAGAACACCTCAAGGAAAGTGAGAGAACTGCCTGTGTCTAGAAACAGCTGAGTATATATAAGGAACAACAACCAATAAAGGAAAATATGAAAAATCAGTTTCTCTGATTGGTTACTTCGGTCACCCATCGAATTAGAGGGGAGTCACTAATCGAACTCATCTAGGTTAAGTATTGAAATTCTATCCAATTGTTGGATAGCAATACTTTCAAAAGCATCCAGCAGGTGTTTTTTATTTGTTGATTTTATCAGATGTACATTGTTGATAGGAAAATCGTGGCCTGTGTCGATTGAATGTTTTGCTACGGAGGACTGGTTGCTTTTTCTAAACTTCCTGTTTCTCATATGCTCCTTAAATCTGCTTTCAATGTTTCGAAACGTCTGCCCTTTATAAACAATAGGGCAATGGGCACACTTTATTACGTAGATACCTGACCTAAGGAGTGGCGGTATTTTGTCTTTCAGGTTGGGGAAAATATCCTTGGCTTGGTTTGGATTACTACAAGAGATAGAAAGATCAAAAGACTTTAAAACTGTGTTGAGACCTCTGATTAGTTGCTTATTAAAAGGTATGGAGATGGTTCTTCCATTGTTCTTGGTTTTTTTCCATGGTGGTGATACCCTGTATGAATTTTTAGAACCCTCTGTTCCTGAGTAGGTCTGTGATAGTGCATCTACAGTAGCCATTCTTCGTTGCGATGTCCTGAATGAGGGAAATTTCTTGATTGAAACGTTCTTGGTTAAATGGGATATTGATGGCTCTCTCCAACATGGAAATCAAAGTGGACATCTTCTGGTTCCAGGGGTGGCTCAAGTCGCTGGTTATGTAATTAAGGCTGTTTGAAGGTTTCCGATAAACTTCGAATTCCAGGTGATCTAGATTCCTGATGATTGTGACGTCGAGGAAAGGCAGTTTATGGTCTTTTTCTACTTCAAAAGTAAACTGCACTCTTGGGAAGAAACTGTTTAAATGCTTTACAAAAGCATTGATAACACATTTTTTGGTATCGAATATGGTGAATTTATCATCGACATATTAAAACCAACAGTCTGGGAAGTAAAAACTAGAAGTTTTGAGGATGTCTTCGAAACTCTTCAAAAAAAAAAAACCTCTGCTAGAATACGGCTAATGCATGAGCCCATTGGGGTGCCTCTAACTATTCTATAAACATTATCCTTAAATCTGAAAATTTGTTATTATTACACAAGCTAGTTAGTGTCAAACATTCTTTATGGACCTTAGATGGAACCTTATTTTTGAGAACCTTTACTTCCCAGACTGTTGGTTTAGATATGTCTATGATATATTCACGATATTCGATACCAAAAAATGCGATATCAGCTTTCGTAAATCATTTAAACAATTTCTTCCCCACAGTACAGTTTACCTTTGAAGTAGAAAAAGGCCATAAACTGCTTTTCCTTGACGTCACAATCATCAGGAATCTACATCACCTAGAATTCAAAGTTTATCGGAAACCTTCAAACAGCCGTAATTTCATCACCATTGACTCGAGCCACCCCTGGAACCAGAAGATGTCCACTTTCATTTCCATGTTAGACAGAGCCATCAATATCCTACTTAACCAAGGTTTCAATGAAGAAATTTCCTTCATTCAGGACACTGCAACGAAGAACGGCTACTGTAGATGCACTATCACAGACTACTCAGGAAAAGACAGTTCAAAAAAATTCATACAGGATATCACCACCATGGAAAAAACCAAGAAAAAGGAAAGAACCATCTCATTACCTTTTAATAAGCAACTAATCAGAGGTCTCAATTCAGTTTTCAAGTCTTTTGATCTTTTATCTCTTGTAGTAATCCAAACCAAGCCAAGGATATTTTCCCCAACCCGAAAGACAAAATACCGCCACTCTTCAGGTCTGGAATCTAAGAAATTAAGTGTGCCCATTGCCCTATGGTTTATAAAGGGCAGACATCTCGTAACATTGAAACCAGTTTTAAGGAGCATATGAGACACCGAAAGTTTGGAAGAAGCAACCAGTCCTCCATAGCAAAACATTCAATCGACACAGGCCACGATTTTCCTATCAACAATGTACATCTGATAAAATCAATAAATAAAAAACACCTGCTGGATGCTTTTGAAAGCATTGCTATCCAACAATCGGATAGAAATTCAATACTTAACCTAGATATGAGCACGATTAGTGACTCCCCTCTAATTCGATGGGTGACCAAAGTAACCAATCAGAGAAAATGATTTTTCATATTTTCCTTTATTGGTTGTTGTTCCTTATATATATTCAGCTGTTTCTAGACACAGGCAGTTCTCTCAGTTTCCTTGAGGAGCTCCTGGGCTGCTGAATGATGGAAGCAATTGCTCCCGAAAAGTACTTATTATTAGAAAGTTCAATCTATAATCGTTGGGGTGAAAGTTTTTTTATTAGAATTAAGTTTTGCACTAAAATTATCCACATTTGTCTCTTTTATGATCTATAAGGATGATAATTATTGAACAATCACATGGTAGATGTAATCAACATCACCAGCAAAATAATTCCAACTGCTTAAACGGTAAAGGCCAAAAATTACACTCACCTAAAACAAGTTGAAAGAAACTTCTTGTTGTTGAGAATTATTAATTTCAAGATATTTGCTTTCAATCATCCCAGTTGAAAATAATTAAATCCACTCTGATGAAGAACATAGCATTATACTGGCAGAGTCTGAGTTTCAAAATTAAATCAGTTACATGCTGTGTTTTCCTGGGAGGAGCAGAAAAAATAAATTAATTCCTGCATCCAAATAAGCTGAAAGCTATTCTAAGATACAGCTAATCCTTAACTAAACCATAATTCAAAACTTATATACCTATCTACACCTCCAACCACTACCATATGTATAACACCATCTCATTTACATATAAACATCAATCCAAGCCCTCCCCCCACCTAACAACTAACTACCCCCACCCTCCCCCGCCTCGCTGGTCCTACCCCTCCCATACGATCAGAGTAGCACCTGCGATGCCTACCTAACACCTCTCATTCCCCCCAACCCCCATTGTTGTTGTGGTTGTGGTACTACCTACTGGACAGCATCATTGAATTACGATAGGCTATTCATTAGCGAATTGTCTATGAAATTCAATTGAGCCGCCAGCTTTAGCCTCAGAAAATAAACTTGAAATGTCTGCACTCACTAATCATCCCAAATAGATTTTAATGAAATTAAATGTTAACTGTTGACCTTTCATTCCAGTCAATTTTCTTCAACTAAATTCCTTAGACTAATTACTAAATAATAAAACAAATCAACAGCATTTCTCAACCACAAGCCACTTCCCCCTCCCCCCCTCGCTTTAGTTGTCAGTAAAGCTTAATAATGTTAAATAAGCAATTTTTCCAATGGAATACATTCAGAACCACTGTTGAGATATGCTGACGGTCAAAATGATAACAAATGCAATGAATACAAACATTTTTGGGGCTCGACAAAACTGGTAGCATGTTAGATCAATGCTTCTAAACATTCCAGAAGCATATTTGGTAGGCATTGTCTATTACACACGTACATATTTGACAGAGTGCAGTGGTATTACAACAAAAGCTATACCCCTTTATACAGAGAAAAGCAGAGAATTTTGATGAACAAATTCTCATCTAGTGGACTGACTTAAAAGTATCAGGTTATAGGAAAAATCCAAGGGCTTTTCATCGTGTGTATTGCAATTTATTACAGGCCCCATTGAACATAATCCAACAATGTTTACAACACTTGAATCTGTTTCAGTGTTGCTGTGTCTACAGCTTCTTGTGAAGGCACATTTTCTGTGCAGAAATAAATCAAAATATGGCAGAAGAACTGCTTACTTTGACATTATTTTTACACACTTCTTGTTGTTCTGTAAATGACTCTGGACCAAAACAGCAACGTACCACCGATAATGGACTAAACATGCCATGCACCCTCCATGTACATAAGCCTCATTTTAAAGAAATGGCAATTTGCGAAAAAACAGTCCCTATAAGTGTCACCACGAGAACGGACAAAGTTAATGTGTAACACAAACACAATGAAGAAATCATATACGATGGAGAGAAATAGTTTTACTATAGGTCTTTCATCAATTTTTTCGTATGTGGATGTTGCCAAGAGATGCATCGAAGAAGGGGAAGAATTTCTGAAGGCTAAGTACATCATTTATTTTGGTTATACTTCAGAATTGGACTTGCAAATACACATCACTGCAATTTGTTTGCAAACTAGCACAAGATGCGATGCAGAATAGGTAACGTTTAAAATGAGACCAATTTTATCATAACTTGCACATGTAAAGCTGTACTGAGCGGAAAATGCAACCATTGCATTGTGCCCTTTCATGCGTGGGTGGGGTACCTGATGAGGGACCCACCTCAAACTCGAAACATTAAATCATCAAAATTAACATTTGTGCAGAATTCATCTGGGAAGAGCCTTCAATGTTTGGCATCTTACTACCATATTCAAAAAAGGAGTGTGTTCTCATCTGGACATGAGGTCATCAACGGTCAACATCTGTGCAAAATTCCTAGAAGTCTGCAATGTTTGGATCTACAAAAAGTCATCGTGAGTTTTTACATCTGAATATGGTCTAATTTACTTTCATCGAACTTGAAAGTACATTCCATCTGTACATCTCTAGAAATAATCATATCACTTCTATAGAACTGTCTACAACTATAAAAATACTAGAAGAGGTACCCGGCGTTGCCCGGGATTATTACACTTGGGATGTAAACAGAACAATCTCAAAAATTAAAATAAATTTTGCAATATCTTAAAAATAAACACATGAAAATGCTTAGAATTAATACAGTAAAAATTCTTAATGAAAATTCGAAAAAAATCTTTTTAAAGGCTCAAAATGGATGGACTGCTCCAATAATTTCTTACTCAGATAATCTTACTTAATGGACTGCATCATCATTTTGAGCTCATTGTTATTGGTGAATTGCGTGTTGAAACCATTGTTGATACCTATTGTTGCACAAACTTTTATTTGCATTGTTGGTCATGAGATATATATTGTTGGTCCGTGCAGAGTGTTTGTGAATTGCGTGTTGATACCATTGTTGATACCTATTGTTGTACAAACTTTGCCTTGCATTGTTGGTCATGAGATATTTCTCATTAATATGCCTTGCCATAACCATGAATATAGATTTTTTATCGATATTTATTATTTTTCCGAAATCTGAGGTAGACAGTGACCTTCCTCATGCTTTGAAGGTCATGTATGCGAAATTTTATCAAGATCGGACTAAAACTGTAGATTTGTATAAAAAACAGACCCACAGACAGACCCACAAACATCCTTCTTTATATATATAGATTTTGTCGAGCCCCGTATTCAATTATCACTGACCAGAATTCTTTAGAAAGTCTTTGGCGTCAGCTATCATTTGGTGTCAATCCATTTATATGAGATTACAATCAGCATTTCCTCCTATGCAAAGGTTTACTAAAAAAAAAGAATGTACAACTTCAATTAATTAATCGAACCTACTTTTAAATGAACAATACCACCTACGTACTTTGAATGCTTACCAAACGCAATATCCACTTCTAAGGCAAACATAATTTATTCCAAAATAGGGATCTGCAATTAGTCATCATCATAATAAATGAAATAAAATTCTCAATAGATACTTTCATTCACAAGTGATAATACTCATACCAAGCTCATCTTAAAAAAACTGGACATTTTATGTCAAATGGTCTAAATGCATTTTATTCTCCATTTCCAATCTTCATGCATTAAGTGATGCTATGCAAAATTTCACTTACAGAAGTCGTATAGTTTGTGTGCAAGGGTCTCGAGCAAAAAAATGGGGCTTGTGTAGCACAGATGAAATGCTAAGTTTCAAAACTTATTGGTGCCCAATAACAGCAGCTTAAAATTGGCAACTTGTGACTACGTTTTGTGCTTTCTGCAAAGGATATTGTACCTATTTTTGAAAAATTTTACTATTTTTGCTATCCCATCACAAAGTGGGCAAAATAATTTGTTGTTGTCTTAAGTTTCTGAAAATATGCAATAATTTCCAGAATGCTTATACTTTTACTAGTTAATCCAGCCTGTAGATGTCTGTAGCCAGCCAAGGTTGTGTTCTAGGTTATTTGGTTTTGGCGATATTTGCCTTCAATTAATTAATTTTACACAGGGCATATAAAGTGACCTAGCAAAACGAAATGGCAGACTTCCTGGCAAAATGAGGAAGGGAGTACGGAACAGAAATCCCTTACTTTCGCTCGCCAAATGATATAGGAAGCCTATTATCAAACATTAGCAAAATCAATTGGAAAAGAGAACGAAGGAACAACCCTACTGCTATCAAATTCAAAAAAAATTTAGATAAATTTCTAAACGAACAACACCTCTCATGCTATTACACAAAACAAGATACAAAACTTCTCTTCAGGATAAGATTGGGACATTGTCCAGTAGAAAACCATCTGTTTAGGCTCTCCCTCTGCCAATCCCCACTCTGTGAATGTGGTGAAACCCAAACTTTAGAACACCTGATTTTCAAATGCCCCAATTTCAATAAACAAAGAGAAACTCTCAGTGAAGTATTCAAACATAGAAAAATCCCAATGCAGATCGAATCACTATTCCTCAGATCCAAGCCACAAGAAGTACTGGGCATCATTACTATCAGCTACAAAAGATTTCCTGGCCAAATGAAATTACTCTCAAGAATTCTTTCCCCATATGAGGCAGTAGTGACATAAGCAAAATCATAGAAAATACCCTATTATCATTACAACCCAAGACAAAAATATCGAAATGGTCACCTCTAAACCGTAGAGAAAGGACCAAGAAAGAAGAAGTGACCCAGCAAGAAAGTCTTCTCTAATAAAGTTCTTTATAATACTTTTAGAAAGAGCAGCTTTTTCTCTTGAAGAATCATTCTGTTTTATATCAGAGACTAAGGCCTCTTGTGCACTGTAGACTGGTTGATGGCAACCTACAGACATAACTAGAGTAGTTATCATTTACTCATGAGGCTTCGGCAACCACTCAGTTGCCAGACGCCAGAAAATCAAGATCAATGCATTTTGTGACTGAAGTTACGCAAGCACTGTGATGGCTTGTTTCTATTGACGTCTACGCACTATGCAAACAACCACTCCTTCCTGGTGGTGTTTTTTGCTTATATCTTTGAAATAAACAATCACAGCCGGGCCGAGGAAAATGCTAGCTCTGTGGCTTCTCAAAATCCCGTGCTTCTGAAGTCCACATGCCTTGATTTTCCAAGTTACAAATATTTATGAAAATAGGTCCACAGGAGCATTTAGCATTATGCACCAGACAACAAAATAGCATTTAATTTATTGTCTCGTTTTCGCAAGACCATGGAAAAATTTTGGAACATGCCTTTATTTCCACGTTCTTGTAATGGGGTGGGAAAGGGTCACCTGGCATTTTTTTTTCCTGTTTTGCGTTTTTTAATTAACATAGCTACTGCAACTACATCTCCCATGTTAAGGAAAAAGAAAACCCCCTTTTTTTTTTCTTTTTCTTAAGATGTCCTTTTCCACAGTGGTATCCTATTGCTCATACATCTTCCATGTCTATCTTAATAGGTAGAAGACACGGTGCTTTTCGTCAATAGGAGGGCGAGAACGGATGAGACCAATCGAACAGTGGAGGCTATTTGTTTACCTATTCGGTCTCCCGTCTTCGATTTCCTATTGCTTCTGGTTGTTGTCGACACAGTTGCCAGTAAGTAGTCGACAGTGCGTAAGCAGTGTCAATGTATAAGACAAGAAAACTTACTTTGAAAAGTCTGGTTATTTAGTTATTCGACACAGAATTTTATTAAATCCATGTGAAAGCAATTAATGGTTTTCCAGTCCTTAAATTATTTTTTGTTGGTTTGTTCTTGGGGAATAATTTGTTTGTAAAAACAATTAACGTTGAATAAACTTGCAGAGTTCAAAATTTTTACATACAACGTCAAGTCACATTATTACGACTATCCACTACATTTGTATTCGGGATTGCCCAGTTGAGGAACTTTTTTCATGTGTTGGAAATTGGTTAGCTGACTATATAACTTAGGTTTTCACTATGTTAAAAACACATCACTCATTGCTGCAATGGGTAAGAAAATTGATTTATCAGATCTGGAAAAGGAGATGATAATCAGCTTTCGGGCCAAGGTTGGCAGTATTTCGGAAACTGCGAAATTTGTGAACTGTTCTCATGCTGCTGTAGAAGTGTAACTGTTCTCATACAGCAAAACTGTTCTCAATTAAAGTGGCAAGGTTCAGAATGGGAAAATGGCAAGGTTCAGAATAAACGGTATGGGAACTGTGGATCACCACGTCCATTGATGAGAGAGGTGAAGGCCAACCAAAGCGCTACAGTGGACAAACTTACCACTCAAACCAATGAAAGTGCTACCAGACATGTCTCTAAAACCACAGTACAGTCCTCTGTAGCAGATGGATGGTCATCGCCAAAAACTGCTTCAATTTGCCCAACAGTACAGAAACTAGACCACTTCTGATTGGAAAAAGGTTGCCTTCTCCGATGAGTCATGATTCCTGCTCCCCAGAAATGACGGCCGTTGTTGGGTGAGGCGAGAAACATCCGAGAATAAGCATCCTGTAACCATTGTTGGACAAATCCAGATTGGTGGCGGCAGGGTCATTGTGTGGGGAGTGTTCTCAAGGCATTCTCAATTAATTATCCGTAATTGCAGATCAAGTACACCCACACATTGCGACCGTTTTCCCAGAGGGGGATAGCATATTCCAGCAAGACTATGGAACATGTGATATGGCTGCAATTGTTCGGGGGTGGTTTGAGGAAGACAACCAAGAGTTCCAAGTACTACCCTGGCCCCCTAATTCCCCAGGGACCTCAACCCAATCTAGAACCTTTGGGATCACATCAATCGTCATGTGTGTGCTATGGAAAAACCACTGCTCACCCTTCAGCAGCTATCGAATGCTTTACAGTCTGCATGGCAACAGATGCCAGTAGAAACCTACCAGAATCTTGTTGACTCACTCCCTTAGCTTCTAGCTGCTATCCGTGCCGCTAAAGGCGGCTATTCGGGATATTAGCTAGTGGTCAACTCTGTATTATTGTAACACTCAAAAATCCTTGTGTTGCTCCATGGAACTTGGGTCGATACCATTCATTCTCTAAAATACATGATTCTATGGATTCTTTTTATTTCCATTACTTAAAAAAAAATAAAAAAAATCTGATGATGAAATATGAAAGAAGTTATTGTTTCATAAGGGATTGGAATTTATCTTCGATGCAAAATATGAGCTCGTCTATCAAACTTTACTGCCTTGTAGAAGAGACATCTGTGAGATACCAGAACAGCTTATTACTGCTAACTTCTATAACTACAACAATTGTATTGTATTGTATTGTATTGTAGCAACAAGCATCTCTCAACCACGAACTCTATATAAGAGAACATGGAGAAAAGAAATTGCTCCCCAACGGGCAAAGCCCAAAACGGGGTTAATTTATGGGTTAGATAAAAATGTCGGCAAGATTGAAAACGTTAGTTGAAAAATCGTAATCATTATATAGCTGTACTAATTTCGTTGATGGATCAATCCATCCGGCTTGAGAAGAATAAGAACGAACAGATAATTTTAATCTATTTCCCCTAATAACTCTAGAACAACGAAGTCCTATTGAAGATAAAAAATTTGATGAATCAACACGACCATTAAGAATATTTGCAAGAAAATTGATCATATAACAGGTTGCTAATCTATCGAGTGACCAAAAAGCGAATTGATCCCTCACTAAACCATCAGAACTACCAAATTCTTTTTCGCAATACTTAAACAATGCATCATGAAACTTCATTAATTTTAAAAATTTTCTATTATTAAAGCCTGGAAACCAAATAGGAAAACCATAAAGAATTTTAGGCAAAACAACACTTAAATAAATAGAACGGATAATACCAGGTTGACGATAAAAAAAAGCAAGACGCCTGAGACAACCCACTCGCCTAGCCACTTCTAGATTTAAACAATCAATATGGGTATTAAATGTACCATTTGAATCATACCAGACACCAAGATCTCTGATAGTAGAATCAACAGGAATTAAAGTACTTCCAACATAATATTTAAAACTTATTTTCATTGTCTTACGAGAGAAACTAATAATTTTTGATTTATTTATATTAATCTTTAAACCATTATCGGAATACCAATTATTAACCTGAATAATTTTGGTCTGAAGAGTCAATGCATCAACAGATGATGAAATTCTATTAAAGATTTTTAAATCGTCAGCGAACATAAGAGCTGAAACCGGACCCTCAGCAAACAAACAATTTAAATCGCAAATAAAAAAATTAAATAGCAATGGGCCTAAAGGAGAACCCTGAGGTATACCACTCATAATCGAACCAAAGCAACAATTGCCTATAGCATTAGTAATAAAAAAACGTCTGTTCTGCAACATAGAATGAAGCCATTTAATGGTTAGGTGATGAATACCTAAATAATGTAACTTTGTCAATAACAAAGAATGATTTACAGAATCAAATGCTTTGGCAATGTCGAGATAACAAACATCCAATTGACTCCTTTCATCCAAAGCAATCGCAATTTCAGATGAAATGCGATGCAAATTCGTAATGGTGGACCTACCGGGAGTAAACCCATGTTGATTATCAATCTGCAGACTCAGATATTTTCTCCTGAGTTCTTTAAAAACAAATGACTCTATGATTTTAACAGGAAAAGGCAACACTGAAATCGGGCGAAAATTATCAGGACTATTTGGATTTTTTACCTTAGGCAACGGAACAACTTTAAAGGTTTTCCAAGCTGCCGGATAAACTCCTTTCTGCAAAGATAAATTAAAAATCATCGCTAACGGTACAGCTAACACCTCCAGACAGCCCTTAAAAACAAAGTCAGGGAGTTTACCTAATGTTATAGAGCTACTAGCTTTAATAGTTTTGCCAAGATTTAATACTTGAGACGCTGAAATTAAATTAGTCTCATGATTATAACAAGAATTGTTGCCAAGTTTAATTAAATAGTCCAAAGCAACCTGGGTTAAATTAAATTCTCTATTGTTATTAAAAGATTGCTCAAAATGAGACTTTAAAGCCTCCAAGTTATTCAAATCTAGTAAAAAATTACTAGAAGTAGTTGAACTACTCTTGCCCAACAATTTATTAGTAATATTCCAAAACTTTTTCGGATCATTAATCATATCCTCAGATAACTTTTTAAAATAAGAATTATAATCCTGACAATATTGATGCTTAAAAAGTCTCCTAAAATTTTTAAATTGCACATAATAATTAATATCTTTTGTTTTTTTAAATAATTTATGGAACTTCTTCTTTAATCTCCAATAATTTCGTGTCGGAGAGGAAACCCACACAGGAAAAGTTGTACGAGATTGGTAATTATCCTTTTTTAATGGAACAAAATGTCTAAAGGCATTATAAATAAGATTAAAAAAATCATTCCAACAAGAATCAACATCAGTATAATTAGCAAAATCATCCCACTGATAACTCTCCAAAAATTTATAAAAACCATAAAAATCAGCCTTAGCATAATCAAAACCCGTACTAATCTTCTTGAGGTCAACAGGACCAATATTAATAACAATATGTAATGAAGGATGAAAAACATCTTCTTTCACCAAACAATTAGAAGCATTCACTACTTCAATTACATTATTGGAAAAAACTTTATCAAGAGAACTGCCAAATTTATTATAAATATTATTATAATCATTTAATTGATGTTCTGCGAGAAAAAGTTCCATAAAACTTAAACGCTCTTTTGAATAATAAGAGGATACCTTGCTGTATTGATTGTGATAATTAAAGTCACCGAGAAGTAAGTTAACTCCAATCGGTAAGCCATGCATAAAATTGCCTAAGTCAGTAAATACCTGTTCAAATTCTACCGTACGAACATTAGGGGGGACATAACACAAAAATACAAAAAGATCAACACACCGTCCCAACATATGATTAAATTTCTTTGTGGGAACTCTCACCCCAACAATGTCGATTGAAAAGGTATTAAAAGGTATATAAATACGTTCAGAATATAAATTAGTTGGCACTGCTATTAAAACTCCTCCTCCTCTCCTCCCATCTAATCTATCAGTCCGATAAATTGTGAAACAATCAAAAAATACACTGTAATCAGAAATTGTAGAGTTTAACCAGGTTTCTGAAAGACATAAAATATGAGAGTTGAATTTATAGATACTCGTTGCTAAACCATCCAACTTGGTGCGCAAACCCCTAACATTCTGATAAAAAATATTAAGTTTCATTATTATTATTCTTTACTGAATTCTCCTCCTGGAAAACCTTCAATTGATCATCATTCAGTTTACCGAAAAACTGCTTCACTAAAATACCCTGTGGCCATTTAACCGAATCCAAAAAATTATCCAACTCAGCATTTTCAATAGCTACATAAAACGAATTATAATTATCAAATTTAGTTTTTAATTGAAAACAATCAATATCAGTCATGATAGAAAAATGAAGTTTCAAAAACTCTTTAATATCCTCAACAGATGTCTCAGTCGAAAGACGTGACAAGAATAACTTTATTACCTGTGATCCCTTAGGACGACTAACAACTTTTAATTTTAAATCAGTATAATTGTTATTATTGCCTATTACTCCCTTAAAAGTCCTTTGTGCCCTTACCTTCTCATTCATCGCATTACTTTTCCTTTGTAAATTAGCCATGCCTCCATTACTAATAGAATTTGCAAGCACGTTTGAAAAAGAATTTGAATTTATTATACTATTATCACCTTGAGTTGCTACATTCGTAAACTCATTTAAACTAACTCTATTGAGCCCTGAATTGACAACGGGAGAACAAGAAACCTTAGCCTTAGAATTCATTTCAGTAGCATATATAAAATTTAACATAGCATCGCCTGTCTTACCATAACCCTCAACTAAACTTTTTAAATTATCGAGGCAGGATGCAATACGCTGCAATAACTGCACAAACCTTTGCATATTTTGCTCAAAAGTGTTTAAACTCGACTGCAATTCTTTTAATACACTCATAACACTAATTTTACTCAAATTATTAGAATCAAACCGTTCAGACTTATCTTTAGGCCTCTCTTCCTCGGAAGTAATAGAAGAAGACTCATCAGCTGAATCGCCGGCTTCATTGCTCGCGTCACCCTGCCTTCTACAATTTCCACAACGCCAGATATTCAATTTATCAAAAACATCTTCAGGAGTTAATCCCGAACATGTCGCATGATATTTAACTTTACAAATAGTACAGCTAATTCTTGCTTGCCGACCATAAATCACTCCACGGCACTGGGGGCAAGATGGTCCGCGCCCCTTCGAGCCTTTACGCCGCTTAGCCTCGCTAATGCTCCGCACTCCGTTAACAGAGCCGGGAGCGTTAAGCGACATGTCTAACCCGTGCGCCGGGTAGTCTTGTATAGTTTGATTGATGGGCTTATATAATGTATCGAAGATAAATTCCAATCACCTATGAAACAATAACTTCTTTCCTATTTCATCACCAGATATTTTTTTTTAATAATAAAGAAACCATAGAATCAAATCTTTCAGAGAACAAATTGGTACAGACTCAACCTCCATGGATCAATGCAAGGATATTCTGAGTACATGTACAATGCGTAAAACTTTTGAAACCTGCAATTTTATTCAACAATAGTTATATGATAAATAATAAAGTGGAGATGAAGCTCTAAACATCAGGTAAAGATATTGTTTGAAAAAAGGGACGAACAATTCTGCGATCTGGATTCGAACCAGGAATCTCGAGTATCATATGCTTGATGCCTCTACCAATTGGGCTATCAAACAATAATTATGATCTGCAACAAAGAAATTATTCACTAACAAAAAATAAATAAAATGATTTAAAAATTAAAAACCTATTTATTAAAATTCAGTGTCACATAAATAAATAACCAGAATTTTCAAAGTACAGTCAATTCTCGTTAATACGAAATTCCGGTTAATAAGACATTTTGTGGCCCGTCCCCGAGAAAGCAATTACTATGTAAAATTTTCTGCTTTATACAAACATATTTTTATTAAAATACGGTTTATACGAAAGAAAATTTCATAATTTTATTGAAAAATAGTCCTTTTAGGAACAATTTTAATGATAAAATTTTAGTTTTCGAAGTGTAAAGTTAATAAAAATAATTTTCAAAGTCATTTCACATGTGACTGCTTCTGAATTATTAGAATAAATGAATACTCGATTTTTTTAATCAGTCGATGCTTTTTATTCGATAATTTTTAGTCGATTATTCGATAAAAAAATATTGGTTATTTAGTCGAATTTTTCAAACTAACGAATCACGTACTTTCAGACTAACGGGAAATCTGATTCGCGAAATCTGATTGGTTCAGCTTGAAATCCTGTCACATGGCGCTCAAATCTTTCTTTAAACAAGTGCAATATCGGCATCGTTTCAAAATCAATTTTCTCATCGCTGCAACACAGTTATCTAATTTTATTACAGTCAGGAATTGTATTCTTATGTCAGCTTCAAGCAAAAGGAAACGAAAGGATCTTTCATTAGATCTTAAGTTACAAATTCTGAATGCAACGGAAAAACCACATGCTATAAAAAGGGCAGGTTGCTAAAGACTTTGACATTCCACCGTCAACATTATCAGCGATACTTAAAAACTTGGAAAAGATAAGACAACAGGCTGAATCGAGTGGAACTCTGAGAAGAAAACGAATGCGAAAAGTAGCACTCGAAGACATGGAAACGGCACTTTTACCATGGTTTAAACAAGTAAGTTAATGTTTTTTCTATTCCGGTATACATATAGTACAATACAGTGCTGTAGAAATTACTGTAAGCTTTTTTTCTATAATGTACTGTACTCTGTATTTGTTTTAGGCTCGACAAAAGAATATTCCCATTGGCGACGATATTCTAAAAAAAAAAGCTAACCAGTTTGCAAACCAGCTGAACATTGAAAATTTCACGTGCTCTAGTGACGAAACCGCCCTATTTTATAATCTTCTGCCCGAGAAATCTTATCATTTAAATTCAATCTACTCCATCAAATCAGAGAATGTTAGAATTAATGGAGGAAATTAAATCTTATATATTGTACAGTCAGGATGTTCCTGAAGACTTATTTACATTATATTGTAAAGTCAATAGTGATTTAGAAAAAAAAATTGTTTTAGCACGAAAACAAACTGTTATTACATATTTTTTTAGGAGATGAATAAAAATTATTTCTAACTTAAAGTACTCTATTTCCGTGCTTATTTCATAACACTTTTAGTATTGTTGGTTTATACGAAATACGAATAATACGAAAAAATTTCTTGGTCCCCACGATTTCGTATTAACGAGAATTGACTGTATCTTTTCTTGCTTTATATTGTAAATTCAAGTCTCTAACATGAAACGGGATGATTCTTAAAGGGAAAAGCCTACTCGTTCTAAGTATTAAAAAAAAACTTCATCAGAGAAGACAGGGAAAAAACCTGCTCTTAAAAATGCAGTGTAAAATTAAAACCCATAGTTAGAAGGCAAATATTGCCAAAACCAAATAACTTAAGAGGATGCAACCTTGGCTGGCTACAGACATCTATGGGTTAGATTAGCTAGTAAAAGTATACACATTCCATAAATGTATTAAAGTTATGCACAGCAAAAGCTTGTTGGCAATTGATAATGACAAATTAGTTTGCCCACTTTGTGATGGGATAGCAATAAATTTTTAAAAATTAGGTACGATATCCTTTGCAGAAAGCACAAAAAGTTGTCATAAACTGCCAATTTCAAGCTCTAGCTGCTGCTGTTGGGCAACAATAAGTTTTGAAACTTAGCATTTCATTTGTACGTGCATCAGTGTTCCACAAGCCTGCTGGAGTCCCCTGCAACCCTACCATACAACTTCTATGAGTAAAATTTTGCACAGCATTGTTTAACCCTTTCAGTCCCAGTGTCCATTTCAATGGACATATATGATTTTTATGTATATGGCTCTTAAATTCATGTCCAAGTATTTTTTACATATTTGTTTTACTTCTAGGTTTTCTATTTGTTTATTACACTATTAAAAAAATTTTTAAAGAAAAAATTCTACCATTAAAAGAAAAAAAGAAAAAAAAAAATGGGATCTGAAAGTTTTAAAGCACAATTCTAAATTTACACACTATTTCATGAAAGTTGGAGATGGGGACTAAAAAAAATTTTTTTTTTTTTTTTTTTTTTTTTCCAAATTTACTTACAAGACTCCTCTCCCCTTCTCTAAAGGCACTCCAAATGACAGAAAAAATAGAATAACCTAACTCAACTCGCTGAGATAGGTCATCTCCTAAAAAGAGGAGGAAAGACCTAAGAAGAAAGAAAAAAAGAAAGAAAACTAAATAAAAGTATTTTAACTTGATCTATGCTTCAGAATACAAAAAAAATGGATGGCATCAGCAGACAAGGAACTGACGAAGGGCGGCAAACTTAAAAAACCCAGTCTGGCAATGATAACTTCATGTAAAAAGACTAACTGGGATGACATTCAATGCGAAATGGTTGTTAAAAGCTTTTTGAATACTGGAATAGAAAAACCTGATGCATCAGAGGATGACCAGGAGGATGAGCAGCAGGCAGTGATAAGTGTTTGCAATTGCAATTTATTTCTGAAGAAATATTGGATTTCACAAATTCCTATCTTTATTGTCATTGATAAAAGTTGAGGTGATTTAATTAGACACTTTAAATTGGAGGTTAGCATTTTCAGGAAGATAACACTTCAAATTTAAATCTTATCATTGATGAATGAGTTTTTTTACGATTTTGTATTCATTTGGCTGTAATGTAGGTTGCCCAACTTTTAAGGTACTAATGTGAACTCGATAATAAGCAACTATCTTAGGACGTTTATGGATTTTCCCTTGCTAGATGACTTGGAACCAATTTTAAGGGAAAGTGATATGTGGCATCTCAAATAGTTTTATATGTAGTCAAAATTGACTAGCTTCAGGGCAAAAGTTAATGTAATGCGAAAGTTCACAGATTTCATGCACATCAAACAAATTGTTTGAATGTTTAAAGTGAAATTTTGAACATACATTAATTAATTGAAATATGATAACTAATGCCAACAGATGCTAGGGAGAAAAACGGGTCTGCTATAATTAGTTAGTATGATTCGTGTTTATTTTCCTCTGCATTATTCATTTCCTACTCGTATAGAATCCGCTTTTATAATGGAACTTTCTCTGAATGCTTGAGCAGTGGAAGAAAGACACCTGTACAGAAAATTAAATGAGGCCTTAAAATAAAAATATTCAGAGCCACCATTCTTGCTTTTATATGAAAAAGAGATAATGGAAATTGATATTTAGTTCCATTCCATAGCCCTAATGACTTTGGAGATTCACTTTGCTAAGTCAAATATCTTTGCAATAGAACTATTATTTGCATTTGACTTCAAGCATAAAATTGTAGGCAATTACGGTAGTTTCTATTTAATTTACAATGTCTTGAAGATACTTAAGAACTTTTAAAACATCAGGATGGTGAGGTGTTTTGTTTTTAATAATTTTGTACATCTAAGCCTTGGCAGGGCATTATTACTTACCTTGGCAAGACTAAATGAAAAGCCTTGATACTTACAGTCTTTTTGCACATGCACCCAGCATTTATAAAGTGCAAATCTTCGCTTTGCATGCCACTATCAAGTATCATATTATGAAATTGGTGGTTCTCATGCATACATTTCATACATTTAAAATCTGGACCTACTGATGTTAATCTATCGGTCGTTCTCCCATTGTAATGCTTACAATTGCAATTTATTTCTGAGGAAAGATTGATAATAAAGATAGAAGTTTATAAAATCCATTGTTGGATGTTGAGAAGATTTAATAAAAGTGAGAACACTCTTTAAATTGGAGGTTATCATTAATGCATGATTTTTTTTTTGTTTTTTTTTTTTTTTCTATTTTGTATCCATTTGGCTGTAATGCAGGTTGGCCAATTTTTAAGGTGGTCATGTGAACTCTATAATAGTAAACAACTTTCTTTATTAATTTTCTTTGCTAAATGTCTTGGAACTAATTTTAAGGGAATTTGATAGTTTAGTAGAAATGTGAATGCTTATAAATTTTGAATGGATGAGCATTGCACTATTTCCTCTGTTCATTCAATTCAAATCAGAGTAGAAAAAATTCTGTGACCTGGATAAGAGACAGGAATCCTGTATGTCATGCTTGACGCCTCTACCAATTGGGCTATCACATGCTCGACACCTCTACCAACTGAATAACCATGCTATCACTAAGTTTAAGACAACCAAGTTGTCAAGATGGAAAGCACAATGGGAGGCAGGCACCCGGATCACAGATCGGGAATTTCTCCTATCCAACCATCAGACAGTTTAATGAACATACAGGAAATAATAAGTGTCTGCGATAGATCAATTGGTGGAGACGTCGAGCATGTCACAAGAGCTTCCTGGTTTGAATGCAGATCACGGAAATTATCCTTCCATTTTTTCAAATAATATCATTACCCGATTTTTGGAGAATCAGCTCCAGTTCATCTTCATGATTTATTATTTCATTATTTTTTATGTATAATATTTTTTTATATTGATAAACTTAATGGTCTTCATATTTCTCCTTAACATTTTATTTTCCATCCCATGCAGTCTTCACATTAAATTCAAATAATTACTAAACCTCATCTGAAATGAATGAACAGAGGAAGTAGTGCAATGCTCATCCATTCAAAATTTATAATCATTCACATTTCTACTAAACTATCACGTTCCCCTAAAATTAGTTCCAAGTCATCTAGCAAAGAAAATTAATAAAGGCCATGAGAAAGTTATTTACTATTATCAAGTTCATGTGACCACCTTAAAAACTGGCCAATCTGCATTACAGCCAAACAGATACAAAATAGAAAAAAAACAAAAAACCTCATTCATCAATGATAACATTTAAATTTTAAGTCTTAACCTCCTCAAAATGCTAACTTTGAATTTAAAGAGTGTTCTCACTTTTATTAAATCTCCTCACCATCCAACAAAGGATTTCAAAACTATCTTTTCTTGTCGATCTTGTCTCAGAAATAAATTGCAATTGCACGCAATCGAATGGAAGAACAACCGATAAAATAACATCAATAGGTCCAAATTTTAAATGTATGCATGAGAACCACTAATTTCACAATGATAGTTGATTGCGACATACAAAGCCAAGATTTTCACTTTATAAATGCTGGGTGCACATGCAAAAGGATGGAAGTTTCATTAATTTACCAGTCAAAGTATCAAGGTTCCTCATTTAGTCTTGCTAAATTAAATAACAGTGCCCTGCCAAGGCTTAAATGTACAAAAATATTAAAAAAATAAAAAAAACAAAACACCTCACCATACTTGTTTTAAATGTTCTTAAATTACATAAAAAGAGTTTGAAGATACCTCTCTCATTGTAAATTAAATAGAAATTATTTATCTAGAATTTGTGCTTGAAGTCAAATACAAATAATAGTTCTATTGCAAAGATATTTGACCTAGCAAAGTGAGTCTCCGAAGTCATTAGGACTATGAAATTAAACTAATTATCAATTTACCATTAGCTCTTATTAATATAAAAGCAAGAATGGTGGCTCTGAATATTTTTATTTCAAGGCTTCATTTAATTTTCTGAACAGGTATCTTTGTTCCACTTCTCAAGCATCCACAGAAAGTTCCATTATAAAAGTAGATTCGATATGACTAGGAATTGAACAATGCAGAGAAAAATAAACAAGAATCATGCCTCCTCTAATATAGCAGATCCATTTTTCTCCCTTTAGCATTAGGCTCAGGCATAAAAGGCAGAGATTTCTTGGCATCAGTCATAATTTGAATATACATAATTATACATTGTTTATTAATGAATGATTACTTCTTATAAATGCAAAAGCAAAAATATTAAATAATAAGAGAAAATAAGCTAAAGTTCACCACTGATTAAGGATGGGAGTTTTGAAGGGAATTGAAGAACTTGTAGATGAACACTAGATGGATGTAATGTGAAGTACTTGAACATTATACAGTTGCAGAAGCTGAAGAAAATATGTTGAAAGTAAAAAAGATATGAATACTTGTAGATGAACTGTGGATGGGAGACGTGTGAAGAACTTTTGTAGTTATGGTTGTGTAAGCTGAAGAAATGTTGTTGACAGAAGTGTTGAAGAATGATGAAGGAATTGAATCTGAAGAACTGGAAAAAAGCCTGATGTGCAATTTGAATTATTTTGTTTAAAATTAAGTGTCGTAGTGCTGGTAATTTTTAAGATAATGATGAACGTTTGATGAAGTCTAAATAAGATTAAGAGTTTAAAAAGACGTTTTCCAGATACGTCTCATCTACACTTGATTTTTTTTTTAAATTAAATTGAAACAGAATACAGACACATTAACTGAAAAACAAAATACAGAGTACAAAATAATGGATTGTTTAAGTTATTGTCTCTATATTCTGTTTCAATTTATTTCAAAAAATATCAACTGAAAATGAGAAAAATGGTTCTCAAAAACTGTTTTTAACCACTATCTTATTTGGACTTCATCAAACCTTCAACCATCATTATCTTAAAAATTATCAGCACTACGACTCTTAACTATAAACAAGATAATTCAAATTGCAGATCAGGCTTTTTTTCCAATTCTTCAAATTCAATTCGTTCATCATTCTTCAACACTTCTGTCAACAAAATTTCTTCAGCTTATACAACCATAACTATAAATGTTCTTCACACGTCTCCCATCCACAGTTCATCTACAAGTATTCATATCTTTTTTACTTTCAACCGTAATATTCATGTTCTTCACATTACCACAATCTAGCATTCATCTACAAGTTCTTCCATTCCCTTCATAACTCTCATTCTTAATCATTAGTGAACTTCAGCTTATTTTTTCTTATTTTTATTATTTTATCTTTTGCATTTATAAGGAGTAATCATTCATTAATAAACAATATATAATTTTAATTAATCTATGTTCAAAATTTCACTTTACATCAAAGAATGCTTTGAATGTTTCACATAAAGTTTAACTAATTTTGTGCACATTTACGACTGCAATTAAAAGAGTTTTCTTTTCCAATTTGTGTCATCTCAAACCAATTTCACCATACATTTACTACTTTAAAATGTGCTGTCTTAAATGCTCAGCAAGTTCCACTGCAGGATAATAGAAACAAGCTTTTGTTCAAGGACTTCTGAAAACAATCCAGGAGTTAGCCTTAGAAAAGTACAAAATCTGAGAAGTGGGATAACATGGACACTCATTGTTTCCATTAACAATGATAAGGAGACAAAGGATGCTTCAGAACACTCATCGAATACACAAGCTTTAATAGCCTTCTTCCAAGTAACCATATGCAATAGATCTCACATCTCAACCTTTTAAGCCATTTGTAAATATATGCAGGACTGAAATTATTGGAGCAAACTTGGATGGTTTCCGAAATTAATGTAGACATAATCACAAAGCTAAAGAAGGTGGAGAATATTTCCATTAATAAAAAAGCAAGGATTTAAATCCAATGAAGCAGTGGCTATTGCTTTAAGTTTTTAAAACCACCATGCATTGTGTTCTACAAAGAAATTTCACTGTTTCTATAGCTACATTGTGCTCCTTATCCTCCATCAAATGGATTTTTCAAGAGTTAATCCAATAAATTTCACATCTAATACCCATTTTCTGCTTGAACTGCTGACATACCTAAAGATTCAAATACTAAGCAGTCATATTCCTTTAAAATCACTTATCAACTAACGAGAAATAATCCTGACTTACGGGAGCAGTCTTCTTTTCAACATGAGAAACTGAGACCTTTTCCAATTTAGAAGTTTCAAATCAGCTTAGGCATTTTCCAACCAAATGCTTTTTCTAAAACAAAGAACATTATTTGTTAAATCCATACACAATATAAATGAGAGATAACAAGAAGATAGAATTAAATTTCACTGCGTAATTTCATTTTCATTTCTGAGAAGATGGAATTATTCACTTTTAGCAGCGTAACAAGTTTTTTAAACCCTGCGCGATGATTCAGATTTCCACAGGGAAAAGTAATGGTATTTTGAGAGGATATATTCCCACCGATTGCTACTTTTGCCAATGGCTCCAAAAAAAGTGGCAATTTTTATATATAAGTGGTGAAAATCAGTGGCAGGGTAAGGTGGGAATCATGCTTATACCATATCTTCCCTAATCGCCATTCACAACTGGAGCTATTCTTAAAATTATTCCGATAATTTTTAATGTGAACGTAATGCATCGATATACAGGGTGATTTACATCGAATATAAAATACTTAAAGGGGGTATTATAGAGGTTAAGATAAACACAAAACGTCCTATGAACATGGGTCCGAATTTGAACGATAAGTGAGATATGAACAGAAATAAAAATGCAAACACCAAGTTCAACAAGTTAATAACTCAGGTTCCGTAAGGCCTAGATTAATGAAATTTGGAGAAATAACAGGGTACATAAGACTGTGTATACCGTTAAAATTTGATCTAATTATAACAAGTAGTTTCCGAGTTACTCATTCTTCATCATAACACGTGCTCACATGTGAGTACTAACTAGCACTTGTTACAATTTTGACTGTGTAACTCGGAAACTTCTCGTTGGAATTCAATCAAATTTTAACGGTATACACAATCTTACGTACCCTGTTATTCCTCCAAATTTCATTAATCTAGGCCTTACGGAACCTGAGTTATTAACTTGTTGAACTTTTTGTTTGCATTTTTATTTCTGTGCATATCTCACTTATCGTTCAAAGTCGGACCCATGTTCATTGTGCGTTTTGTGTTTATCTTAACCTCTATAATACCCCCTTTAAGTATTTTACATTTGATGTAAATCACCCTGTATCTTTTGAAAGTTACTGGATATGTAATTTTATAAGCCATAAGTATAATTTTTTCCTATTGATCAAATATCTTGCTTGACATAATTGTTAGGTTACGTCATTATCTGACGTTTAGTAATTACACATTCTTAGTTGGTATCAGTGTTGTCAACTTAGTGGTCATTCTACTCAATTTCGCAGACTTTACACAAAAATTATGCAAACATCTGCTAAGATCTGATTAAATCAGGAGATTTAATTTCATTAGTACAATTGAATTCAGTGTATTTCCCCCTTTTAATTTCGATAGAGCAGTAAAGAGTAATAAAAGGTTTAATATGCACACGTCTTATTTTGGTTCTGTAGCTGCTTTATAGACTG
>JAHWFO010096748.1:48998-91010 GCA_023313115.1 Rhysida immarginata | reverse complement strand
ACTCCCTGCCCCCAACACTACAAAATTCAGAGAGTCGAGTTGCAACACCTCCGGAGGTTGCGAAGAGGGGGAAAAATATCTAGAATCGTTCACAAGCAGTGTTGCCAATTTAGCACGGATGTGTCCAATTTAAAAGCTCATTTTCATTATTTTGTGCATTATACATTAATTTACGAAGTAGTATAATATGATTATTTATTATTGAATGATTCTATACTCATTTATAAATGGAGAAGATAAAATAACAAATAATAAGAATAAATAATAACAAGTTCACCAATGAATAATGATGAGAGTTTTTGAAGAGAATTGAAGACTTGTAAATGAATGGTAGATGGTTGCTGTGCATTGTTTAATTTTTATTAAAAATGTCCAACAAAAGACAAGCGCATGAAAAAAAACGGCTAAATTGGCAATACTGCACACAAAAGATTATAACGATCAAAGTCTTCGATTGTTACGTCGTTATGTTGACTCTGAGCCATGACGCTAGTACTCTGATCACGTGATCACATTGACTCGGAGCCATGACGCTAGTACTCTGATCACGTGATCACATTGACTTGGAGCATGACTCCGAACGAATAAGTGAACGCACCCCTAGACAGAAGGCCTGCGCACAGAAACAGTATGCATTGTTACATCATCATCAAACGGCCAAATTTATGGTTTCTTATTAGTAGAAATACGATGAACAATAGCCCTTTTGTGTGATGTAACAATGTATGACGCTTCTCTGCGCAGGCCTTCTATCTAGGGGTGCGTTCACTTATTCGTTCGGAGTCATGTTCCGAGTCAATGTGATCACGTGATCAGAGTACTAGCGTCATGGCTCAGAGTCAACACAACGACGTAACAATCGAAGACTTTGATCGTTATAATCATTTGCGTGCAGTATTGCCAATTTAGCCTTTTTTCCATGCGCTTGTCGTTTGTTGGACATTTTTAATAAAAATTAAACAATGCACATCAACCATCTACCATTCATTTAAAAGTCTTCAATTTTCTTCAAAAACTCTCATCATTATTCATTGGTGAACTTGTTATTATTTATTCTTTTTATTTATTATTTTATCTTCTCCATTTATAAATGAGTATAGAATCATTCATTAATAAATAAACATATTATACTACTTCGTAAATTAATGTATAATGCACAAAATATTGAAATGAGCTTTTAAATTGGACACATCCCTGCTAAATTGGCAACACTACTTGTGAACGATTCAAGATATTTTTTCCCCCTCTTTGCAACCTCCGGAGGCATCAGAAAAGCATGAGCAGTGCCCATGCCACTTTAAGTTATGGGGAACCTTTAACATTAAGCTATTTTTTATTAACAGGAATAAACAATAACATATTTTTTATTTTTTATTATTTTTATAAAAACAAAGTTCTGGTCATAATTGTAATTTTAATTTATTATCATAGAGACTAGGGTGGCCTCATGCGTAAAGATGGAACTGAGATTGAGCATATAAAAATTAATAATTATGCTGAAAAAATTGCCTTGAATCAAATTTTCGATCAATTTAAGCTAAATTTTCGTTTGTATCGTGCCAAGCCTACAACAATGGAAGGCTAAACAATTATGGTAGGCTATGATCGTGCACTTTGGAAAGATAGAGGCGGCCATGTTGATAGTTAAACAACGTATGCGCCAGCTTGAAAAAATAAAGTCTTCTCTTGTTTGTGTGGTTGCCACGGCTCCTAACAAGCGCGCTCGCAAACGATATCTCATTGTAACAAAATTAATCATCGTTGAAGTCACAACTTTGTTGGCACTCTTCATTGTTGCGTCGTCTTTCTCATTAAATTTTTTGACTCCGATGTCTCCAGCTTGAAAGCAGGAGTTAAGGGAGTTAACCCGAGTCGCACACCAAGTGAATAAAGAAACAAACTCCGAAAGATTCCAAGCGTACCCTGATGTTGGAGGTCAAGGGAGTTAACTCCGAGCGAAGAAAGAAACGGAATCCGAATGACTCAGAGTCACGGGAGTCACTCGTTGTGACTCCAAGTGAATAAGTGAACGCACCCTAGGTGGTGTTGGCCCAGGCCTGTCTTTCTCGTGGGCTACGAGCAATATACGTATGACATTTCAGTTGTTTGGCTTTCTTTCTAGGAGGTGTTGTTACAATGAAGCAAAATATATTTATAAATAGATTTATGCTCCTATCTTCTGTGAACCATTGTTCGTTGATGCTATTGTTATGCAAGTGTTTTTGTTAATTATTAAACATTCTTTAGCAGTTCTAACAGAGTATCTTAATGTATAAAAACCACGTGTCACTGTGTTCGTACACGCTAATCTTCGATACCGCCCAACCGATTTAATGAAATTTTTTGAATGTGTTTGGTTGGTTCTAGCTTGAAAGATAGGATAGTTCTGGACCCGATATATGGCACTCTTGTCGAAATCTAAAATTTTTTTTTAAATTTTTTAAACGAAATTTTTTTTTAGATTTCTCATCCAAAATTCATTTCTAAGTTGTGTAAGTTTTCAATAGATGGCGCTCTGAACATTCTCAGTATTACGCATCTAGAGAAAATACCACACTCAAACATCGTTTCATTTTCAGTGCTGATTTAAACGTTTTCCTGATGCTACAATTTTTTTGAAGTGTTCCACGGATAAACGAACATAAACAACATGTGAGTTTAGCTTTTTTGTTTATCGTTTTTTTTATTTCGACTTTGTTTTAATTGTGCTCTGTATCATTTTGTGTATTTTTTTAAGTAAAATGCCGCGAAGAAGGTCAAACCTTAATAATGCATGCAACATAAGAGCACGACGCCAACGAAATGCAAGAAACAATAGAACGCACGCACAAACTGCGCAAATACACTGAGTTAGAAAAACTCATGGGATAGCAAGCACATTGATTGATGGGCATGGCTCACGAATTCACAGCGGTAACGGATTCTGGGAATGGACCATTAGACGTTGTGTGAAGAGCTTGGATAAGTGATTAATCAGAAATGGCACGTCGTCGCGAGTTGACGTCTTTTGAACGGGGTATGATAGTAGGTGCCCGACGCATGGGATGTTCCATTTCGGCAGTGGTGCAGTAATTTGGCTTTCCCCGCTCAACTGTCTCCAGGGTGTATCGGGAATGGCTGGATGAAGACATCACAGTCCACAACAGGCACCATACCGGGCGTCCAGCTGCCCTGAATGACCGTGACCGGCGACACCCGGGACGAATGATTCAGAGAGACAGGAGCGCAACAGTACAGCAAATCACAGACCAGTTCAATACTGGCCGCACTAGAAACGTCTCTCGGTGGACAATCCGTCGGAATCTGCATACCCTCGCCCTACACGGGTGCCAATGCTTACCCAGCGTCATCGGACACTCCGGCGTGCATTTGTCACCAACCATCTTGGCTGGACTCTGCAACAGTGGCGTAACGTCATATGGTCAGATGAGTCACGATATCAACTGTACCACGCTGATGGGAGGCACCGTGTGTGGCGCAGACCTCTCGAAATGATGGATCACGCATTCCAACAGGTGGTGGTGCAGGGTGGTGGGGCGTCAGTGATGGTCTGGGGTGCATTTTCTTGGTTTGGAATGGGCCTTCTGGTTATCCTGGACCAAACGTTGAATGGTCCACGGTATCGTCAACTCATCGGAGACCATCTGCACCCGTTTTTGACATTTCACCACCCTGACGACGTAGCAGTCTTTCAAGATGACAATGCTCCACCATATCGCTCCAATGTCGTCCGCGAATGGTTCGAGGAGCATGCAGGAGAGGTCCAACGACTGAGCTGGCCAGCCCGGAGCTCTGACATGAATCCCATCGAGCATATCTGGGATGCTGTTGAAGTCAGGCTCCGGGCACTGGATCATTCGCCCACGAACGGGCAGCAACTATCTTCGGCTCTGCAGACTATCTGGTGTCAACTGCCTCCAGAAGTGTACCAGGGACTTGCAGACTCACTACCACGCCGTATTGCTGCACTCCACAGGGCCAGAGGTGGCCCGACCAGATATTAAGTAACTATCCCATGAGTTTTGCTAACTCAGTGTAAATGAAGAACACAGAATCAGCGCAGTAGAGAGACGTACGCAAGAATCTCAAGCACATCGCAACGAATGTTTGCGGCAAAATGCATTAAGAGCGAGAACGGCGCGTCAAAACAATATAGACACATTCAGAGGACAAGAACGACAAAGACAGCAAACAAGCCGCGCATTAACACGTGCATTATTTGTTCGTCTTTCGTCCAAAAATGCACCAGACATCCATTATTCAGCGCATTCTAAAATTGCCATCAGTGCGATGGACAAAGAATGCCAACACTGCCACGCGTTAAAATTCTGCAATGAAGCACCCGGCATCTGTTGCTCATCAGGAAAAGTTGTATTGCCACCACTGAACACTCCGCTGGAACCTTTACAATCACTTATTGCTGGCGAATCAGACGATTCAAAATCGTTTTTACGCAAGATAGGCAAATTCAATTCTTGCTTCCAAATGACGTCGTTTGGAGCAACAAAAATTCACGTTCACACATCCGACGGTCGCAACCTTGAATCTACATTCAAAATACAAGGCCAGTTGTACCATAAAATTGGTTCATTGATGCCGATGCCTAATGTGGACCGGAAGTTTCTCCAAATCTATTTTATGGGTAGCGATGAAGAACGCGTGACAATCCGGTCCCAGTACAATTTCATCGAACGGGTAGAAGAGCTAGCAATTGTGGAATTGTTGGAAAAATTTTTGGAGAATCGAAATCAACTTAGTCAATTGTTGAAAAGAGTGTCATCACAATTTATTCAATCGTCATCAAGGCCGACAAAGTATTATCAGGAGAATACTCTGGCAGGTTCAATGTATCAACCACAGATGAAGTTGCTATTATTATGGTCGGTGATCCAGTTGAGAGCCGAGCCATCAAAATCACATGTCGAGACAGCACTGTGAATAAGATTTCGGACATACACCATTCGTAATATGCACTCCAATATCCGCTGATATTTTGGGAAGGACAGGGGATGGATATCACATCAATATTAAACAGCGAGATCAGTTTTCAGGTACAATCTTAAATTTAACATTTTTTTAAAAATTTTTTCATTTCTTCTTTTATTTTCGTAAGTTTTTCAGGTGTTAAATATTAATACGATTGTCATCTTGGCTAACTTTAAATAACTGGTTAAGCCTTTTACCGTCAATCATTCCTGCCAACTTTATCATAGCTTGGATCGTTAGTAGTCCACGATGCAGATTACAAAACCAACTCTTGATCCAACCATCGTCCATCATTTCCCCTATTAAAGAAAGATATTTTACGTTCAACTGTATAAAGGATTGGAATGCCATTCCTCTAGAATATCGCCAAAAAATTTGGAAATGCGACAGAAAACTCTGTAATGATCGCATACGACATGCTCATTCTATCTTAACTTAACTTATTCTAACTATCTTATCTTAACTTATTCTAACTATCTTAATTACTTCCTAGATCGACAGATCTCTTAGTTTGGCGGTTTAATTTTTGTCCACTTGGGCGCAACATAAATAATAATAATAATAATAATAATAATAATAATAATAATAATAATAATAATAAATGCATAAAATATCCGACAACAACGGCCGGCCAGATGGCCGAGAGGACTGGGGCGTAGGCTTACTATGCAAAGGATTCCACTATTTCCACAAAGAATTTATTCATCATAACATGATGTACATTTCGGCTACAACGCAGCCATCTTCAGTATGAATCGATTTTACAGACAATCGACAATCGAACAGTGAAGTGTACATTTCTTCAGATGGGACGAAAGCAGCGCTTTCACAAAGCTCATCGAACCAGAATAAATTCCAAATGAAATACACTGAGGTAGTCAAGAAGCCTAACCAACCCAAGCGGTCTTCCATATTATACAAAAAAGAAAATAAGATTGGCGATTGTCAGAAACAAAATACAAACGAAATAAAAAGAACAAACGAGAAAGATTATCACACTTTCCAGTAGTTCGGGAAAGAAACGTTGCTGATGTCTTCAAAGTTGATGTCAAGAATATATTCGGTTTTCGATACCTCATATGCCATTTCGTAACCATTGAGTTCTTCAGTATTCCAGTCACTAGGTCATTGTCGTGAATCTTCATCTTCTGCACCATAATCAAAAGGAGATCCTGTATAAGCTTTCCGATGTGCATCTTGTTTAAATCTGAATGGATGGATTGGTTTTTCACAGTCCTTCTGTCAAGCTGGGCAGTGGTCCTCAGAGTAACATTCTGGAAAGACTGTAGCTCTATCCATCTGCTTCTACAGATAGTCGCCCACGCAGTCATACCATAGAGGAGTATGGTCCGAATAATCGACTTGTACAGAAGTAACTTATTGTCGGCGCTGAGGGTGCTGTTCCGGCCCAGGAGAGCTATGAGACTGTACTTATCCCTCTTCGCTTTGTTCAGAGCGTAGGTCACGTGACGATTCCACGAGAGTCTTGAGTCGATGATAACGCCAAGACAATTGTAGTTTTTTACTCAGTCCAGTTTCTTGTTGAATAGAACAAGAGAATCTGGGGGACGCTTGAACTTTCTGTTGAAGTACATAGCCTTGCACTTTCCGACATTAGGTTCAGCTTCCAGCAGTTAAACCAGTCTTCGAACATCTTCAAGGCGTGCTGCAGACGAGAGCCGGCTTATGTGCCCATGTCATAATGGCAGTGTCAGCATAGAAATATAGATTACAATTTTTGGGTTTCGGGAAATCATGCACAAAATAATTAAATAGCACCGGCCCGAGGACAGAACCTTGAGGGACACCCGCCTTTACAACTCGGGGCGTGGAGAGATTTTCACCAACTTTAGCTTGGTAGGACTTGTCGGTGAGAAAGTATTTCACCATCAAAATCAAATCGGGAGGGAACCGGTCTCTAATCATCTTGTAGACAAGGCCCCCATGGCACACTTGGTCAAAAGCTTTACTGACATCGAGGAATACCACTTCGCAGTACTTGGAAAGGTTCAAGGGGGTGCTCAGGTCTACTACGAGCCTCCATATCTGTATCTGACAACAGTGGGCGAAACTCAATACGCTTCCGGGGAATCCCCCTGGCGTTCCATGTCACACACCGAAGTTCACCTTTGTTGATTACTGTATAACGTTTTAGCCAAAGTGTAATTAGTTGGTCGTAAGGAGCCAGCTCAACTGTGGGTAACTTTTGCCTAGATTAGAAAACAGATGAAAGATACGTCCTAATTGCTTATATATACCTGGTAGGTCGTTAATGTTGAGGCATTTTTCCTCCGGCTTAGACGCAGCAGCAGCATAGGATTTGTCTGCTGTCACTTTGGAACTAGGCATCCTTTGAACCTGGGGGTATTTTGGACATTTCGTGTAGATTGAAGTGTGCTGTCCACCACATCTGACACACTTTGGGGGGGGTCTTGTCCTTTAATCTTGGGGCAATCTCTAGACCGGTGATCCTCTGCGCATTTGTTGCAATGAGGATCTTCCGTGCAGCCCATGGCTACGTGTCCGAAGCGCAGGCAGTTATAGCATTGTAGTGGCTTCTTGTTCTCTCGAAAGGCCTCCACTAGCACTGCCAGCGGCCCAATACGTGTGATGTTCTTCAATGACTGGTTGTGTTCGGTGTTCGGGAGCCGAACCAAAACCATCGGCATATCAATGGATCCTTTGGCTTTCCTCAATCGAATTACCTTTTCCGGGAAGTAGTTGGCTCTTTTTAGGTCTTTTTGAAAGTCATCCAGATCATAGGTAACATCAACATTTCGAATGACGAATTTCAGAGCCTTCTCGGACTTCAGTTGATGATGCTGAATTTTTAGAATATTGTCAGACTTAATTCCAGAGAATAACCTGTTGTGAGTTTCTTCGTCTTCACATTTATCTTTGACTGTTTCAGCTCTGCCCGTATGAACAGTGATCTTTTCCACTAGAACATGCTTTTCGAGCTCAGTTAAAACCGTCTTAAACGGGACGCCATGAGTCCGCACGATTTTACAGACGACAATCGAACAGTGAAGTGTACATTTGTTAGGATGGGACGAAAGCAGCGCTTTCACAAAGCTCATCCAACCAGAATAAACTCCAAATGAAATACACTGAGGTAGTCAAGAAGCCTAACCAACCCAAGCGGTCTTCCATATTATACAAAAAAGAAAATAAGATTGGCGATTGTCAGAAACAAAATACAAACGAAATAAAAAACACAAGGAGAAAGAAGATTATCACATCTTCCAGTAGTCCGGGAAAGAGACGTTGCTAATATCTTCAAAATTGACGTCAAGAACGTGCCTCATACAGCAAGACGACAGAGTAAGGTGTCAGGTATTTATAATAGAGTTAAGCCAATGAGAAGGAGTATAGGAAAAATATTGGAAGGTGAAAAACGCCATTGGGCAGAAGAAGCGCAGACCTAGGAGAAGGCTACACTAGGTGAGGGTTGATTTCCTTGTATAATGTTGTAAAGCTTTCCAAGAGGAGAGGTCCATGGGTCCTGTGTCTAGATTCAGCAAACACTCACCTTGGTTTTTCATGATCTCCCAGGATTCCAAAAAGTTTAGTTTCTTGGGGTCGTCAACCACATGAAGGATTTGGAGTTCATCAATTTTGAAATTATGTCCAGTCTGTAAACTATGGTCCGCCATTGCCGATCTGTCAGGTTTGTTGTTTCTAATATAGTCCAAATGCTCTTTGGCTCTGGTTTCCATCCTCCGACGAGTCTGGCTGATATATTTCTTTGGGCAGGTTCCGCAGGGTAGAAGGTATATCCCTGACCTTTCGTGTTTCGAAATCTGATCCTTGGGGCCTCCCAGCAGTCTTTTTAGGGAGAGTTCGCTTTTAAAACCTAACTTCAAGTCAAACTTCTTGAAAATCTTCTGCAATCCTCTATTTCGAGGGCGATTGTAAGGGAGACTAAAAAATTTGGTGTCTTTCTTCTCGGGTTGTAGTGTCGCACATCTGGAGATCCTCCTCTTGAGTTGTCTTTTAGTGAGTTTATCGATGATATGGTCGGTAAATCCGTTTTGTCGTGCCGCTTCTTTAATCCTCCAGAATTCTTCTAAATTCTTCTCGTGGCTCAGAGGTATATCAATGGCCCTGGCAATCATATGGTTATAGGCCGCCACCATATGTCCATAGCAGTGGTTTGAGTCATATCTTATATATGAAGGTATGTAATTTGGCTTCCTGTAAATGTCGCAGGTAAGGCCGTCTCCATCTCTGCAGACAAGTATATCCAAGAAGGGCAATGACTTAGCTTGTTCTCTCTCCACCGTAAATTTAATGGAGGGACTCAATGGAGTAGGTCTGTTTCATCAATATTGTAGATTGCAAAGATATCATCAACATATCTACACCAGACCTCCAGGAAGTAGCCAAAACTGTCGTGAGCCAGGTTTTCAAGATGATTAAGGTAGAGGTTGGCAAGAAAAGGGCTCAAGCAACTGCCCATCGGTGTTCCTTGTTCCATTTTGTAAACGCGGTAGTCAAACTGAAAGAAGTTGTTATAGCATACTAATTTGCTAAGCAGAAGAATGTTCCCACCATAGCTAGAGGTTCTTCGCTAAGATGGATAATGTCTCTTTGATGGGGATACTTGGGAACATGGCCGTAACGTCGAATGAAATTAATATGTGTTGTTCAGGAACTGTGATATTGGTCAATTTCTGTGTTAACTCAAGGCTATTTTTAATTGAGTAATCATGTCCAGGTAAAGTGAGTTGCTTGAAATAGTTGTTTAACATTCTTGCTATTGTGCTTGTGCTTGTGCTATTGTGCTTGAATCTGTGTTGTCGACTATGGGGCGCATGGCGTTCCCGGGTTTGTGTGTCTTGGAAAGGCAGTATAGGCGGGGTAGCCGTGGATTGCTCGGCACTAGATTTTTAATGTACATGTCCTTAAATAAGATTTTGCAATTTTTAATGCATTCTTTAGTTTTAGTGACCAGGTTGTTCAAAAGATTGTTGTTAAAGTTGGTATACGGGCCTTGTTGGAGGAAAGTATTAACACCTTCAAGGTAGTTGTTTTTGTCTAAGATGACTACTCGGCTGCTCTTATCATCTTTAAGATAATAGCAGTCCCTGTTTTTGAGCTGTTTTGTCAGTTTTGATATTTTTAAGTTCCTAGATTTGTTGTGGAAGAAATCTTGTCTGGTTAGATTTTTAGTTAATTGTAATTTACAACTAATTTGGAGTTATATGTTCTGGGAAGAATTGAGAAACTGGGATCCCCTGCAGATGTTTCCGATTATAGTTTGGTAGGCTTTCTAGTTTTTTAGTCCGCGTGGTCGTGGGTTCGAATCTCGCCGTGGGCATGGATGTTTGTGTTTGTCCCGGGCTGCGTACAGATATAATTTTTGTAAAAGGCGCGAAATGACCTTAGTAGTCGACGCCAAAATTTCTAATAAACCAACCGAGAATAGCGCCACCAGATAAAAGGCGGTCCATAAAATACGGTCTACATAGAAGGTGGTCTGTGGCAAAACAACGTCTGCCCGGGCCCACTATATGATAGGTTGAATAAATTCTTTGTGGAAATACTGGGATCCATCGTCGTCTCCTTCTCATTTAGCAGTTCTCTCACGACTAGGGTTCGGAGTTAGCATATTGTAATGCATATTTTTTTCCCGAGCTAGTAACTCATTTAAATGTTTTATGCACTGTTAGCCTTATCTGAACTCGTAGCCTAATTATGGTGCAAGTAATTTAGCCCGCAGCCTAAATTATGGTGCAGGTTTTAATGCACATTTTTGCATATTTCGAGTTGGTGCATATTTTTGCTTATTTTGGGAATTTTAGCTTTTTAAGGCATATTTATAAGTAATTTTACAACATATTAAGTATGTTTTTTAAAAAAAACAACAATATAAATGCATGATAAATGTATACTCCGCTTATAAGAGCGAGTTGTTGTAGAGAGATCTTTTCTGAGAGCATTTCGAAAAATATTGATTGTTCAAGTCAGTAATTAATTTTTGCTATGATTTAATTTGTTTTCTTTATTATTGTTCATTTTAATAAGTCTGACAATGAAAGCAACGCGTGAAAGTAAATTTTGGCACATTTTTAGTGCGTATTTTGGCTATTTTAGGGCATATATATGCGCATATTTTAGCACTATTTAGTGCATATAAATTCCAAACTCTAACCTTACTGATGAGCTTAACTTTTTTTACGAGACTCACACGTGAACACTGATTTAGCCTAAAAATGAAATACAAATTTTTGAAAAATTTCTTCATATTAACGAAAATATGATGTTAACATGAAAGATGGAATATTTAAAGTTTTAAAATTTCTTCATTATCTCATTTCATTAATTCAAAAGAAATGAAATTAATTTAGCATGCTAATGCAAAAACGAAAGACGAATCTGAAGACTTTTAGTACTCCTTTAACTTCTTTGTCCACGTGGACTGAAGTAAGCCGTTAAGAAATTAACTTCGGCAATTAACCGGTCTCTTTATGATACTTAGATGCAAAGAATTTGAGCGAAACTAAACATTTGGAAATATCAATAAAATTAAACTGCGAAGGCCCTTTGGGTTATGTCCCAATTCTCTCTTCAAGTTGTGTCGACACCATCGAGTTTTGGTTTAAAGAAGACGATGATGTTCGTGTGATTGCATTAAAGAAATGCAATTTCTCGAGTTAGAAAATAATTAGGACCTAATAAAATGAATATTTATGATTAAGAACATTTAAATATTATTTTTAAATTATACAAGTTGTTTACTTTAAAGTAATCCATCCAAATATCTACAGATCTATTAAATTTTTCAACTATCTGTTAATATAATAAACAGATACTATAGGAAAGTGAGGATCCGCAATATGATGCTCAAATCAAATTTGACCTCTTTAAGGGGTCAAATCATAACGTAACTTTTTAACCGTGTAAGATACTATAAAGGTGGCATAACAGTTGAAAGGGACGTTAATACTAACCAAAACAAAGTAACCAAAAATAAAAGGGTCAATGAAAGAGTTGTAGAACACACCATGTTTAACCCTAATCCTTACATAATAACTTATATGAATTATAGAAAACGTTCAATTTGATTACCGTCTGAGCAATATATAACTGAAATCGTAACACCTGGTTTTCATACACATTAATAAATGCTGCTCGAGAAATGTTTGTACATGTGTATTAAATTCGGGTTTTCAACTCCAAGTTTCTAGAGAACCCCAAAAAAGAAAGCCGGCCAGGTTACCGAGAGGGCTAGGGCGTAGGCTTTCTAGTTCTCGAGTCCGCCAAGTTGTGGGTTCGAATCCCGCCGTGGGCATGGATGTTTGTGTTTGTCCTGGGCTGCGTACAGATACAACTTGTGTAAAAGGCACAAATAACCTTAGTAGTCGACGCCAAAATTCCTAATAAACCAACCAACCAACCAACCAAAAAAGAAATTCATGAGAGTCAAATCAGGTAACTTTGGGGAACAAACTGTCCTATCCAATGTGTACCAAAACACTTCTCAAGAGTTGTGATACTTCAGTAGTTCTGTGGGGTGGTGCTCCATCTTGCTGGATCCATACATGATGAAGTTCAGCCAAAGACAAACTTTCTCCTCAATCGACAATCGAACAGTGAAGTGAAAAGAAAGACGCGAGTGGTCCAGGAGCCAAGCTCACTTTGCACGCTCGCCCAAAGAGTAAACCAGAGGAGGTACGCTGAACTGGGTGAGAAGCCTGATGAACCTCTAGTCCAGAGAAGAAGTCCCCAGAAGGGACGAGAGTCAGGTTATAGATTGACGAATAGAGTCCCCAGAAATCAGCAGGATCTAAAAGATCCAATAGTTGGGGAAGGCAGCCTTGTTAACGTCATCAAAGCAGACATCCAGGATATGTCGCGGTCTTCGAAACCTGAGGGGATTCTTTACCACGAGTGGATGGTCCAGAATACCAGAAACCAGGGTGTTTTCATGATTCTCCATCTTGGGTAGCATGTACTTCATAAGTGTCTGGACAAAGGTGCCAATGTGGGTCATCCCCAAATCGTCATAGATAGAGTGATTGTTGGCAACTCTTCTGTCAAGTTGGGCAATGGATCGGAGAGCAACATTTTGGAAGGTCTGGAGATCCTTCCACCTAGATTTGAAAATAGAAGCCCAAGCAGGCATTCCATGAAGCAAATTAGTACGAATCACAACCTTGTATATTGAGAGTTTGTTATCTACACCAAGAGCGCTGTTTCGTCCCAGAAGTGCAATCAAACTGAACTTCGCCTTCTTTGCCTTGTTGAGCGCATATTGGACTTGGTCGTTCCAGTTTAGTTTGGAGTCGATCATGACACCAAGATATTTATAGCTTTTTACCCACTCAAGTTTCTTGCCAAATAAGAAGAGGGGTTTTGGAGGGTTTTTGCATTTGCGAGTGATAAACATGACCTTGCACTTTTTGACATTCAGCTTTAATCGCCACTTAGTGAACCAGCTCTCGCACTGGTGTAAAGCTTTTTGTAGTCGAGTGATGACATGTGCTGGGTTTCGTGCCCAGGTCATGATGGAACCGTCGTTAGCAAACATGTAAAGATTATACTTTACAAACTTGGGGAAGTCATGGATAAAGAAGTTGAATAAGGCTGGCCCCAAGACAGAGCCTTGGGGTACACCAGCATTAACATCGCAGGTTTCAGACAAGGAGTCCCCAACCTAAACACGAAAAGTCCTCTTTGACAGGAAGGAGCGAACCAGAGCAATTAGATCGTCAGGGAACCCGTAGGTAATCATTTTGTAAAAGAGCCCATCATGTCAGACTTGGTCAAAGGCCTTTTGGACATCGAGGAAAACGAGACCACCAAACATAGTGAGGTTGAGAGGACCGTTTAAATCAGCAACGAGCCTCCATAACTGAAGTTGACAAGAGTGTCCTGGACGGAAGCCAAATTGCTCACTACGAATGAGGTTGTTTGCCTCGCAGTACTCATTGAACCTCTTGAGTATAGTGCGCTCAAAGACCTTCGAAAGCATGGGCAACAAGCTAATGGGCCTATAACTTGTGGGAAGAGAAGGATCCAGTCCAGGTTTAGGAATGGTGATGATGACTGAGTCCTTCCAGGCACTAGGGAAATGGCCGCTAAGCCAGCAGTCATTCATGACCTTACTGATGATGCAGATAACACTGGGAGGCAAATTCTTGAGAGCACTGTTGGGTAATGGTGTCGATGCCGGCTGCCTTTTTGATTTTCAGGCGTCCAATGTTTCAGAGGTGCCAATGACATCAGGAGAGCCAAGAGCGCGCTGTGTGTGGCCTTACCTATCACACACGTCCTTGCCCTCACGAGTGATATTGACCAGATCATCCTCTTTGGACGTAGAGAATTGGCTCATCAGTGAATCGGCGAAAATTTTTGCTTTGTCCTGGTCATTGCTAACGAAATCGCCACCCTCTGTAAGCAGAGGAGGGAGAACAATAGTCCTGTTGCTTTTAAGGGCCCTGACCATACTCCAGAGAGAGTTATCCTGGACGGACAGACTTTTAACTTTGTCGTTCCATCTTTGATTCCTTAAATCCTTAATCTGATCACTTACGTTGCGGGATAGCCTGTTGTACTTCGTCTTGAAGTGGAGAAACCTGGTACGCTGCCAAAGTCTCCTGAAGTGGTTTTTTTCGTGGATGAGTTGCCTGATGGAGGGAAGAAGTTCCAGATGGTCTGGCCGCTTGCAATCCATCGGAGTAGCGCTAGCATTTGTAGCCATCTTGATGGAGTGAGTGACCTTTTTGATATTTTCGTCAATGTCACTGCTGGTGACGGGATCCTGATAGGGAATATTACTGTCGTTCATAACTTTCTCCTCAATCACAAACCACATTTTGAATAAGGTGAGCATATATTTCACCAGTCAATATACCTCGTAAAAAATTGGACCAATTACTATCGAATTATACATCCCGCATCAGACGTTAGTTGACCATCTATATTGATGATTTGTTTCCCTCTTAAAAGTGTGGATTGGTTTGTGAAATGTAAATTATGATTATTTATAATACCATCTTGAGTGAACGTAGACTCATCACTCCAGAGACAGTGTTGCCAAGTCAGTGACTTTGTCACTAGATTTAGTGACTTTTTTTTCCAAAAGTGACTTTTTAGTGACTAAACTTTTTTAGTGACTTTTTTTTTCAAAAGTGACCTTTCACTGATCAATATTTTATAGACAGTTTGCCCAAAATAGCAATAAATAACAATTTTAATGTGTATTTTTAATCGCGGTGAAATTATTTACAAATGGTGAATGGTATAAAAATCGATTGAACCAATGGAAGACCAGAGAAGTGATGACGTTATATCATTGTTTCTGCTCCTATGTTTTTATTATAACGGATACAGTAGCCAATCTGGTTTCGAGATTTGGCGCTGGCCTCCCATTGGTGCTTTATTTGTATGTTTGGTGTATGTATAAAAGAGGTATTAGTAACATTTTCTGTTCGATGTATTAAACACAGATGTATTAACAGTGCCATAGAAGCTAGTATCTATCCATCAGAGAATAAATCTCCTCATCGAATCCAACTCACTACTGGAATCCACGCCTAATTGCTGAAAGAAACAAGACACGTGACTAGCAACGCTATCGTGAACCTTGGCTCAAAACCAAGTACAACAGGCAAATGCGAAGAGTCGAAGAGAAGATAAAAGAGCTTCGCGACGCTAGATGGAATGACAAACTCATAAGCTTGTCGGCTCGCGACAATTCCATTTAGAGTATGGTCAGAGCTTTACAGAAAAAGAAGAATAATACGCTTCCTCCACTCCGTACACCACAAGGTGACTATGTGCAAACTGATCAGGACAAGGCCCAAGTCATTGCAGATTCACTAGAATTGCAATTTGTTACTCCTATCATCAACAATCCCGAGAGCCAAATCATGTCTCAGCGTGTGGAAGATGGTCTTGTCAACTTTGAAGTCCCGCAGCTTTTAACGAAGAACAACATCGAGGCCGGAGAGATCGCCACCATCATAGGTAAACTGAAAAAGAAGAAGGCTACAGAAAGAGACAAGGTGAGCAATAACGCCCTTATTAATCTCCCAGAGAACTTTATTGACTATCTCACCAATATCATTAGCGAATGCTGGAAATTTTCTTCCTTCCCTGCATCTTGGAAACAATCTATTGTTTTGAGTATCCCCAAGCCGGGGCAAAACCCCACAATTCCCTCGAGCTACCAACCTATTAGTGTGCTCCCCTCAATGTCTAAAGTTTTGGAGATAACGATCCTCGTCAGATTCCAAGACCACTGTCTCGACAACGATCTACTTCGGAAAGATCAGTTTGACTTTCGTGCCGCCCACTTTTGTCAGATGCAGATATGGAGGCTCGTAGAAGACCTGAGCACCCCTTGAACCTTTCCAGGTACTGCGGAGTGGTATTCTTCGATGTCAGTAAAGCTTTTGACCAAGTGTGGCATGGGGGACTTGTCTACAGGGTGATTAAAGACGGCTTCCCTCCTGATTTGATTTTGATGGTGAAATCCTTTCTCTCGGACCAGTCCTACCAAGCTAAAGTTGGTGAATATCTATCCACGCCCCGTGTTGTAAAGGCCGGTGTCCCTCAAGGTTCTGTCCTCGGGCTCGTGCTATTTAATTATTTTGTGCATGATTTCCCGAAACCCAAAAATTGAAATCTATATTTCTATGCTGACGATACTGCCATGATGACATGGGCACACAAGCCGGCTCACGTTATCACTCGTCTACAGCACGCCTTGAAGATGTTCGAAGACTGGTTTAACTGCTGGAAGCTTAATGTCGGAAAGTGCAAGGTTATGTACTTTAACAGAAAGTTCAAGCGTCCCCAGATTCTCTTGTTCTATTCAATAAGAAACTGACTGGGTAGACAACTACAAATGTCTTGGCGTTATCATCGATTCAAGACTCTCGTGGAATCGTCACGTGACCTACGCTCTGAACAAAGCGAAGAGGGCTAAGTACAGTCTCATAGCTCGCCTGGGCCGGAACAGCACCCTCAGCATCGACAATACGTTACTTCTGTACAAGTCGATTATTCGGACCATACTCCTCTATGGCATGCCTGCGTGGGCGACTATTTGTAGAAGCAGATGGAGCGAGCTACAGTCATTCCAGAATATTACTCTGAGGACCATTGCCCAGCTTGACAGAAGAACTGTGAAAAACCAATCCATCCATTCAGATTTAAACATGGTCCACATCGGAAAATTTATACAGGACCTCCTTTTGATTATGGTGCAGAAGATGAAGATTCACGACAATGACCTAGTGACTGGAATACTGAAGAACTCAATGGTTATGAAATGGCATATGAGGTATCGAAAACCGAAGCACATTCTTGACATCAACTTTGAAGACATCAGCAATGTTCCTTTCCCGGACTACTGGAAAATTTGATAATCTTTCTCGTTTGTTCTTTTTATTTCATTTGTATTTTGTTTCTGACAATCGCAAATCTTATTTTCTTTTTTGTATAATATGGAAGACCGCTTGGGTTGTTTAGGCTTCTTGACTACCTCAGTGTATTTCATTTGGAATTTATTCTGGTTTGATGAGCTTTGTGAAAGCGATGCTTTCGTCCCATCTGAAGAAATGTACACTTAACTGTTCGATTATCGATTGTCGACTTTCTGTTCGTTGGAAATTCTCCGTTGGAAGACTTCATAATTGTAAGTAGACTTCGCAGTTTTTAGGCTATCTCCTCTTTCCATAAATTTGTTTTTCACTTATTCTGATAGTATAAAAACTTTCACGTAATTTTTTATAACGAATTTTTTAAAAAACTCTGCTTTATAGTAACCCACAGCCTGCGCGAGGAAGGATTGTGCTTGCCGTCAGTCAGTCAGCTTTGATATGCCTCCTAAGCGGAAGATTTCTAGTAATCAACGCCAGTTAGATTTTAAAAAGCAGAAAACAGCCAGATCAGACTCGGACACGGATTCATGAAGAGGACAACTGCAGTACGAGCAGATTAATGTGATGTATTTGAACACTTAAATAAAATTACCCTTGGTTTGAAAAGACGTGGTTTGTTAATGAAAAGTTTTGGTTAGAATGTTTGTTTACAATGATTATTTTTGTAATGTTTGTTTAAATAAAATAATTTCATTTGATTGGTGTTTTAATGTCTACTTTTTGTGTTCTATGCTGCGCCTATTTTTATATTTAGTGACTTTTTAGTGCCTTTTAGCGATGGTTTTAGTGACAAATCTCGTTTTACACTTGGCAACACTGTCCAGACAATGCACTTATTAAATTGATTGTTGACGTCTAGCTTAGCAAGCATAAAGTTACAAAAAACCGTCATAAACTGTTGTCACAGCACTCTTTCTAGTGCATGAACGGGGGTTAGATAATATGGATGATATTTATGTTTGTGAAGTATTTTTTAATACTTCGGCATGATAACCCACATTCCGAAAACGCATTTCTAAATACTTGCATGAGGATTTGCTTCAAAATAGGCGATCACATCAATGTCATTAATGGTTCTCTGTAATTGCCTTCTGGGATGAAAGTTGATGTACACACCCTGTTCTTCGTAATCTGTTTATTACGTTTGAAATTGTTCGATGTGTGAATGAAATAGCTCTTCAATTCCTGCCGGAAAAAATTTCCTTTTAATGCTTTCCAGAAGTAGAACCAGTTTACTCAAGACTATATAACGCTAACCGTTAACTCTCCTGTAAGATCATGATCACCAAGTGTCACAACTTCTAGAACATTACGTTTCCCAAGAAAATTTGAGTCAAGAAGGGAGAAACTTAAATTATGTGTTTTTAATCTCACTTGGGTTGCAAAGTTAGAATAAAATAAAATAAATCATTCATTCCATGAGTGCAACTAATCTGTGAAAACAATTGCAATATGTATTTATCACGTTTTTAATTCTCTAAGAAGTAAGCTTTTTTTTTTTATTTTTTGCAACGAAAAAAACATGTTTGGTTATCTCCTGACTCGAACCTGAAAACTTAATACAAAGAGTATCTTCTATGGGTGAAGTTCTTCTGCTTATTATAAAGTTATCAAATGAATAACTAGGTTGACATTCGATAGCTATGTTGGAACGAAGCGTTTTCTTAAAAAATTTCTAAATAGATTTTCTAAGCATTAATAAATTAGTTCATGCATCTAATGTTTCAGTTCTAATGTTTAATAGACTCTAGTTACCATAAAGGTGTTTCCACAAGTAACTGCCTACAGGTATATACTTGGATCACCTTGAGGCTCTGTGCAGCCTATTAGGTCGCTGTGCGCTGATCATATCTGAATTGGACGTTTAATTCTGAGCCAATCAATCTAGTCTGGCCAATTCTCGTCGTTTCTGAACTCAGCATTTACTTTTCTTGACTTCAAAAGCCATTCCGATGTAAAACCGGGATAGCTAAGTACATAATATTTCTAGGGTTCTAGAGAGAGTAACATAGCTCAAGCCGAGAGCAAACTATCTACAATAGGCTTTCCATCATATAAGCACTTTCTTAACGAAAATGTACTAAAAATAGCCCCTTCTTCAATAAACATTGCTATATGCTTTTGTAGGAGAGGAAGCATTCCACTGCTGTCAAATCTAATGCGAGAGTAACCAGGAGAGTATTTGACAGAAGAAGAAGCAAATATTTAGCGAATAAAGGTGTGGATAGAAATTGATACACTTGCCGTTCAGAATTACCGGTGTGACTATAATTATTCTTATCATTATAGTGCGATTAATTATCATACATGATTCCTATTATAATAATTCTTACTGTATTTTTTTATCCTAGAGTTAGTAGAAGTACGCGTGTTCTCGAGAACACCTTTGGTATTTTTGTTGCAACATGGCAGTTATTTGAGAAAACTATTAATATGGCACCTGCAGGCGTGGAGAATGCGGTGAAAGCTGCCTATGAGTAACGTGGAGAAAGAGATGGTACACTCAAAGAATTAGAGGCCCTGAAAGTGTGGAACTTTTAAAGTATTGAACCAAATTTTATCGACGAAGACAAGGAGATAGAGAGTGGGACTTACAGACATTCCTATTCTACTTTTTGATGGTCTTTAAGAATCCGAAGTCAGAATTTCAAAAATTCAATATTTTTCAATACACACGCACAGACTCTTCCTCTATAGGAATGCTGCCCCGAAGACTTTGCTTGTGCACTAAAAAATAACAGATTGAATGTTATTATGGTAATTTTTGGTAATTTTTTGATTTGCATGTTGAACATTCAAATGTCTTTGTGAACACATAGGGAGATAACTAATAAATTCAATATATGATTGTTGGTGATCCATTCATCGGATTTTGGAATATGTTTTTTCATTTTGCTCGGAATTCCATGCTGTACAAGTCTTCAGTTGGAATTTTTCGTATATCTGTTACAGTTTTTAAGATAGGATTTGAATGTGTCCTAATATTTGGGATGGTGAAAAGTGCACCATGGGATAAGTCACTCACAACTTCCTATTCATTGGATTCATCAAAATTGACATATCTGCTTTAGTTACGAAAATAAAAGGGAGGGGGTTCATTTTTGTTTCCACCCTGTATAATCTTTGACTTGGCAATAAAAATCGAAACACAGAGATATAGAGAAACTAGCAAACCCGCGCCCGGCGTTGCCTGGGCTTTTTAAATCATGAAATAAAAATACAGTATAGGTAAATTTTAAAAAACATTTATTTAAAGTCAAAAAATTAATGGAAGTTTTTGGACTACACCTAAGTCTTGAGTACTTCCTTATAAACGACATTTAATGTTGATGCATCTTTACTGCAAATATATAAATTTCTAGGGTCGCTAACTCTAGAACAGGCAACATACAGTTAGCCATGTGAGAAACAATCTTCTTGCAAATTTACTCCAGCTACTTTCAACGTTTGGCCTTGAGATTTGTTAATTGTTATGGCAAAGCAAAGTTTAACTGAAAATTGAATGCGTTTGAACTCAAAAGGTAAGTCTGTAGGTATTAAAGGGACTCTTGGAATTAAAACTGTTTCACCAAGACCACTTCCAGCAATAATTGAACCTTCTATCACATTATCTTTTAGTGATTTCACAATTAACCTTGTTATATTAAAAAGTGTTGGAGGATTTAAATTTCTAAGTAACATTATAGGAACACCAATTTTAAGTTGTAATAAATGAAGTGGAAAACCAGAAGGTTGTAATGAGTTTAAAAATTCCACAGGGTAATGTACTGCATTTTCAGTTTGTAAAACTGTGTTGATGGAACAATACTGTTTTACATTTCCTTCAACTTTGTTCATTATTTTTAAGTTTATTAGGTTAGCAGAATAGTTACGTGGTGTTAATATAGTCCTCTCTTGGAACCATCCTAAAGACTTGGACTGAATATTAGAAATATCGGGGTAAATTTTTTCAATCAAAGAATCTAGTGATTCGACATAATTGCACAATGAAGAATCAAGTTTTATCCTACCATTTACTTCTGGTTCACTGACACAACCAATTTTCAACAATTTTGTAGAAAATGCATCTGCCTGTTGATCATTATTTAAAAGGACCCTCATGTTTTTAGTGAGTGAAAGGTGAATAACATGCTCCCAAATAAAAGACTTTTTTAAGCAAGCATTTACTTCAACAACTGTACCTTTTGTTATAACTGGTAGAGTTTGACGAAAGTCACCTGTGAATAAAAATGTCAAGCCACCCATTATTTGATTGGAGTTTCTAAGATCTTTCAGAGTGCGATGCAAAGCTTCAACAACAACCTTATTTGCCATAGTAGCTTCATCCCAAACTATCAAGGAAGATTGACGAAGTAATTTTGCAGTAGCACTTTGTTTTTTTATTTGGCAGAAAGGAGTGTCCCCTGGTATAATTGTGAGGGGAAGTTTAAAAGTGGAGTGTGCAGTTCGTCCCCCCAGTAACAATGTTGCTGCTATTCCTGAAGATGCAACGGCAATAGCTATCTTATTGAAACTTCTAATTTTGCATAGTATTAAGTTTGTTAAAAAAGTTTTTCCTGTGCCTCCAGGAGCATCTAAAAAAAATAGCTTTCCTTCACCATTTTGTACACTTGTAATAACCTTATCGTATGCGAAACGTTCGGTTTCGCTTCGCATGGTTTCTGTTTACACAGCTGTTAGAGGAGAGAAAAACATGGCAGCCTATCGCAAAAATAGTACGTATTTCATTAAGTTCTTTTGAATTTTTTTGTGTTATATATTTTTTATTTTTTTATTGAATTAGTTTATTGAAATATTAAGTTGTGGAGTTACAGTATAGGTAAATTTTAAAAAACCTTTATTTAATGTCAAAAAATTAATGGAAGTTTTTGGACTACACCTAAGTCTTGAGTACTTCCTTATAAACGACATTTAATGTTGTTGCATCTTTACTGCAAATGTATAAATTTCTAAGATCGCTAACTCTAGAACAGGCAACATACAGTTGGCCATGTGAGAAACAATGTTCTTGCAAATTTACTCAGCTATTAAGATGAAGTAGAATTAGCTTATGTTTGTTTGTTTGCTCAAGAGATGGCGCTAAGCGTTTCGATCGCCGATCACCATATGATGAGCAGCCATGTTGACGCATTTTGAGAGCAATTAACGTAAATAATTTAAAATAAAACCAATTTTTATGAATTAATACCTAGCCTACAAAGTTTCTACATAAATCCCCTAACAAACAAAACTTGTTTCATAAAAATCGATGCAGTAGTTCTTAAGGTTATCGAGCACATACACCGGGGAAGTGACTTAGATTTATACTATGTATAGAAGATATGCTTAAAGGTGCCGTATGCTGTTATTTTAAATGCTTATAATATAAATAGAGAAATGAATGAACGGATATATATATATATATTTAGAGAAGGACGAGACACAAGAACCCTGAATACAATAATTAATAATTGATGGAAAATAGGAAAGAAAATTCCGCAGCCTGGATTCTAACCAAGCCCTAAGGTCATGCAAATAGCGGTTCGCTTTCATGGCCGCAGTGGCGCAATTGGTTAGCGCGTTGGCGGTCCCAGCCAAAGGTTCCTGGTTCGAATCCAGGCTGCGGAATTTTCTTTCCTATTTTCCATCATTAATTCGAACAGCTGAGGTAGGCGTACCATTAAAACCCTCACTGACCATCTAATGATTTATTAATTAATAATTATTAATGAAAATACAAAATGAATAAAAAATAAGATAAAATAAACAAAAATAATTAATCAAAAATCAAAATAAAAAGCTGACGTTTCGGATAGAGACTATCCTTTATCAAAGCAAAAAAGATAATTCTCTAAAAGCAAATAGAATATTAGAGAATTATCCTAAAGTTATGAAAGTTGTACTAACGGACGGGTTTATTCATTTTGTATTTTTATTAATAACTAGAAATGAATGAAGGAATATAAAGGGAGAATGAAATGTCCACCTCACCCCCATTATGACCATACTTTATCATAAATTAAATGTCTGCTTATCACAAATGACACGTCTGTGTTAAGGCAAAATATTTAAAATGAGCAGCTAAAAGGGTTGTTCTACTTTTATCATGTGTTCTGAGTGGTAAGCAGGAGAGGTAAGAACACGTTGACAACAAGCATTGTCATTCGGTTCAACAATCCTGTCGTCGCGCCCATGTGAAAATTTGACACTGGCTGTCAACTTCGTTTTAGTCAACGAACCAAGAAGAAATTCGATTTAATGAAGGCAAGGCAAGTAATTAAAAGTTGCTTGTCTCTGATGCTGAACAGGAGGCAAACGATGAGGCTTTTGACATATATGAAGACTTCCTGTACTCTCATTTAAAAAAAGGAAAAGTAAATAATATTTAAAGTTGTACTCTGACTGTGGACATGAGAATTGTATGAATTTTAAACATCATGCTTATATTTTCTTTTTCATTTCATTAATTTAAGTAAGCATGTATATTGCAGATTTTTTAATAAGCAACTATATCACTATCCAATTAACGGATGTAGGACGCATATGAAAAGAAGGACGAAACACAAGAGCCTGGAATAAAACAAAAATTGAGAAAATTGAATCAGAAACAGACAGGTCTTACCACCCTTTGTTCAATATCCAATTAGAAATAGAAAAAAATCCTGCGTGTTTATTTATTAAAAATGGCTAATAGTTTCATACTTCTCTCAAAATGATTGTTAAGTAACAATATTTAAATATATTTTTAAAAATATTCTTAAATTTTATCGAATATGTTGAAAAAATTAAGAATAAAATATAATTATGAGCTTGTGATCATAATTAATCTTAATACTGCTTCAAGAAGAAAAATAATGCAGGACTACAATAAATGATTCATTCGATTTCAAATCACTGTATTCTCCAACGTGTTATATAAACTAATATCTATGTACTTGATACATAAAAAGAACCGTAAACTCACTAAAGTTTTGCTCACAATAAATGTGCTCTGACTGTAGATTTTTGTGGACTGCGCACGAAACACTTTCACTATCTCCACTGTTTCAGCTGAAATGCTTGGTTGACAAGTGCTTTTCCGTTACACAGAAATGGGTGTATTTAAACTGGCAATACCACCACAAAATGATCTGTTTATATGGCGATACTTTTCTTTATTCTCTTCTAAACGCACGCTGCATTGCAATAACGGACGTACATCTCGCATATTCCCAAGCACACAGAATCTATTTTCTTGCTTGTCGCCATTTTGTAAAGGCACTGCTCTCGTGCTGCCAACTGATGTAACAAGATACAAACACGATGTAAGAAAGATGTACGATGGATGAAAGAGAGCGCAATAATACCGTGACCACCGAGAGAGAAGGCCTCCGCATTGAAACGTAACACATTGTTACATCAACATAGATAGTGCATTGGTATTCGTATTTCTACCTATAATGAGACTTGCATATGCGCTATCTTATGATGATGCAACAATGCATTAAGTTTGAATGCGGAGGCCTTCTCTTTCGGTGATCACGATAATACACATACACACCGCTATAACAATGGAGTGTTATATGGCTATATGTGCTCACTTTTTTTCGTTTTCTCGGTTCATTTTGAAAGAAACAAAATTTAGCATTTTCTTATTTTGCAAGCATCAATAGCAGCTTTAGATGAGTAACATATTTCAGTTTTGTGTGAATCTGTGAGGTACATGTTCGTGTACTTCCTTTGTGAGTGGTTTCAAGCTGTCTGATATCTGTTGTACATCATTCGTTTTATCCCGTTAACACTAGCGTATTAGAATATCGTAAAAGAGTATCCTTTAGAAAAATGCGTAACCTTGCATTTCAGTCTTCTCCTTCGAAGTCATTCAAGTAACCGGCTGTTATTTGTGCATAAACTGTAGTTCAGTAGGCCATTCCATAACATTCTATACTGTTACATGCTTCACATAAAAAGCACGAGTTGAGAGCGCTAATAAAAACGTCCATGCTGATTATTGAATTTGTTATTTGTCGTTATAACTGAACATGCCACAGTTCAAACGACTCAACCGTTTACAAACATGTGTCACGAAACAGATCTGGGGCCCTATTCTCGAAATTTTCGTGTTGCAATCCATCTCACATATACTATCTCACTTGTGAGATTTTAACTCACACGATTGCTATTCTGCAGTTCAAACTACAAAACGAACACGACTGGTGAGTAACGCACTTCAAACTCTCACGAGTTTCGACAATACTAAGCGTCTGGAATCGAGACTATTCATCAAGAACCAATCAAATAAGCGGAAACTGTTCCCAAACGATCGCTCAGTATGGAGCATAGCCTAATGAAAGCCTAAATTTTCATTAGGCTATGGCATGGAAGCAAAGAAAAGAATCGCAGATGAGCAAAAAGAAATTTTATTCATAAATAATACAAGAATGTATAAAGGAAAATTTGATAACGAGTTTACGAACAACTATGGAATGAAATTGAATTCTTGCGTCGGAACAAAAAAATCAAACATAGAATGAAAAAAAAGGCTTAATTTGCACTATACGCACAATCGCGCGATCAAGGTAAGTGAAATGATGTTTTGAAGACCCCCCCCCTCTAACCAGCTGATATATAAACCCTTTTTTATTTGGTTACGAGTAAACGGCTAAATTAATAAAGATGTCATTTACCTTGGTCGCGTGATTAGTCATCGCGGAATTGTGCCGATAGTGCATATTATCTGTCGCTCTGTTTTGTAGGCTTAATGCTGATCTTCGAGTTTGATCCCCTAAAATCGGTCGAAGGTTGTCTATCAAAATTTTTGCCGAAATCCTTTGATAGTCGAAATAAGTGACGAAAATGTTACTCATGACAGTCGAAAGCATCAATCCGCGTTCGTAAAACTCGTTGCCTCCTCAAACAACGCCTTTCCGCTGTTTCCAATGCTCCGATTCAATGCAGCGTAACGAAACGTCGGCCATGTTTTTTCTTTTTTTTTTGTGCGTAACTATCTCACATCCCATCTCACAAGCTCTACTCACGTGAGTTGACAACTCACATGGGGAGAACGAAAAACATGGGAGTTGATTTTCGAGAATACCAATTTTGTCTGATCATTCGTGTTTGTACCACGTGACCCTCCCAAATCATGGGAGTTGTTAACACGAAAATTTCGAGAATAGGGCCCCTGATTGTATATACCACAGGTCATACGTTGAATTTCTCGAAATAAACAGTGGATGATATCCGAAAATGGAAAGCTGCGGAAACAGAATTTCTTCACGTTGAGAGAGCACACAAGTGTCACTGACAGCGACTAAAGTGTCTTACCTACGAGGGAAAATCAAAAAGTAACATTATTTATTTTTTTACAAAAACAGTGTAGTAGGTGGTGGGAAGAGTGGATATAATTTTGAACTTGTCGCCTTCCCCTATCGTTTAAAAGCACCGTGAAGATGCTGACACCTAGTAGAGGCGTACAATCGCAATCGGCAGGATGGCGTCATTGATCACATCGTCCACGCTGGAAGAACAATGAGCTGTAATTAGTTTCCTTCATGCGAAAGGTCGTCCACTTAACGAAATTCACAGTGAAATGCAGAAAGTGTACGGCAACGCCTGCATGGCCTACGCAAATGTGTGGGCATGGTGCAAAAAGTTTACCGAGGTGAAGTGCGCTGGTGGTTGTACTCGCAGGAAACGGATTGCTATGCGATGGGCATTCAAAAACTTGTACCACGATGGGACAAATGCCTTAATCGCAATGGCTCATGCATAAAGAAATAACCAGAACATTGATGTGTACTGTGTATATTTTGTTTTTTCATGTCTGCTCCAGCACTTTCTTAAAAAAAAATAAAAAACGTTACTTTTTGATTTTCCCTCGTATATTGGACCGTCAAAAGCGACGTACCACAGCAGCACAGCTACTGTAGCACATCCAGAGGCTGCACCATGACGGTTCACTACAAGGTCGAACTCCTGCCCATAAGCAAATTACCATCACACTTAAGGCGAAACATCGTCCTGCCTAATGGAAGGAAATATTTTACTACCCAATGCAATGCTAGGATGAGGTAATATGGAGCGAGGAGTTAAAATACCCCTTTACCGGTAAAACGGTCAAATTGGGAGTGCCATAAGAAAAGTGGACAACTTGTACTGTAAAATTTGGCAGTAATTGTGGGTTGGTGCCGTCAGTATTCTCATGTTTGATTCATTAGCTGTGGTTGACGGAACAATGAACATCCAGCGCTATTGGCTTCTTGAGTAATTATAAGTTATATAGTTGTGTCAGCAAAAAGGCCGTTTCCATATCGGCAAGATGATAAAGCTTGCCCAAGGGCCGGGCTATTAGCGTCAGATTCGCAGAAATGACGACATAAGTTATAAGCAGTTCAAAGCCTTGACTTTAACCTATGAGAACATTTATGGAGTGGATTAGTCGAGCAAATGAAATAATTTCAAATTAAATTATCAACCGATCGAGGCTTTGAAGAGAATTGGGCGAATATACACTGGTCTCCAAAACTATACGGCTACCCCTCTTCAGGTGCTCTACATGAAAATGTGCAATCAATAACCTGACAAGGAAGGCTGTCGACAAGCTTTTTACACGTTGCTGCTCGGCCTTTAAACGATAAAGTTACTGATGACGATTAGTGGTTTATGCACCGTACACGGCGCTTCAGCACATCCCACATCAGATCAGTTAACTCTAAATCCACATGATTTCAGGATGAGTAAACCCATTACTTTGTTGAACGAACTACACGGCATGGAGCATTGTCTTGCTGGAAGAAGGATTACCAAAAATTTTGCCATTTCTCCAGGAAGGTGATTCCAACATCTCTTGGTGCCTTGGGGCATTTAAGTTGCATGTCAGCACTAGTTATGGGTCCACATATATTGAACAGAACCTGAGCGTACACCATTATCGCACCATCAGAGGGTCCTTCACCTGGCTATGATGCACTCTTGATCGTATTTCTGTTTTGGTCGCCTCCAGACCAACATTCACGACCGTCAGATTGCAGAATATTGAAGCGGCTCTCATCACTCAACATAATCTTTGCCCAATTATCTAATAGCTAATCATCCAATTACTAGTCTAGTGACGATGCCTTTTACACCTTTGAGATAAAGAACTTCCTCTTTCCGAAAAAGCTCATTCCTTACAGGACACGTTGCACTGTGCGACCTGATGGGCCATCAGCTATGTCGATGAGCAGGCGTCTGGGTTACTGCAAAAACAGCAGTGTCCTACGTAAAATGTGTTTTTGAGATTCTTCCGTACCACCCGCGAAAGAGGACATTGGTACCTCTTTGACATATTTCTAGGTCACCCGGAATGTTTTCTTGCACCTGTCTGTTCGTACTTTTACACAAGGATAGAAGATGATGGATAGAAGATGCCCAGTCGAAGCAATAATTTTGCTAAATGACTTACAACAAAGCGACACCCTATGATAACTTCTTTCTGAAAGTCAGGCAACTCAGGCATGCTGGCTGACGTCATCAATGCAATATTAACTGCTGTTATATTTTATTTATATCAAAAATGAAGGAGTGCATCATGGGAGTTGAAACCACAATAAATCTTGGGTGTCTGAATATTTTTTTCAGGGCAGAGAACGATAATCTTGCTTATCAGACATTGGTGGAGAGTATGCAAGAAGTCCTCAGTCTGTCATTATGGCAAATGATTGCACCCTAGATACAGGGTAGGGCAAAGAAAAGGCACTATTTCAAATAATCACAAAGAAAAAGCAGATGAATATACTGTATTTTTATTATTTTACAAGAAATATGATGTATATTAGTGGAAAATCTGTATACTTTATTAAATATTCATTTTTTGAAGACAGCGTCTATAGATGGCGCATACATCGGAATCGAAGAGCGAAAGTGCCCATAACATTATGTAACTCTTCCAATGGAATGTTGTTGATCTCTTGCTGAATTCTCTCTTTTAGTTCACCCCTGATCCTTGGCAGGTGTTTGTAGTGAACTTTAGATTTGAGATATCTCCAAAGAAAAAAATCTGGAGCCGTCAAATCTGGTGAACGGGCAGCCCAAGGAAACGCGCGCTAATTCTCCATGTGCGAACTGTGGTGTATGTGACTGATCTCACTCCATTGTCTTTTTGTGAAAGCTGTTTAATTCGTGTACACATATTACAACATATATAATTACATTACTTCATGATAATAGAAAAATAATAATAATATTGATTGAATCAGAATGGTGATCCGGCCAGGTGTGTGTCTCGATCAGGTGTGTTTTAAATCTTTCCTCTTTTTTCGGGTGTCTCCGCTCCTCTGCCCTCTGGTTGCGCCATCTGGTGTCGATTTCGGAGAATGGTTGCTGAGGTCTCTATACTCGATAACTATTCCGTGGGTTCCCACGGGGCATACTTCTGCTCACAAACCGTTCATCACCGTCAACCATTTCAGGCAACGTTTGGAATGGTGAGAAACTAGCAGAAGCTGGAGCATGGAACTGTAGAAAAGTGTCCTGTGAACTGATGAATCCCGGTACGAAATTAGGTTTGACGGATGCCTGGAAAACTTTTCCTACTTAAGTGCATGGTACTCACTGTGAAGTTTGGAGAAGGTGGTATCACAGCATGAGGCTCGTTTTCATGGTTTGGGTTGGACCAGCTTGTTTCTGTTAAAGGAACGATGAATGCTGTTGCTTATCGAGATATCATGGACAACTGTGCACTGCCAACGTTGTGGGACCAATTCGGGGATGAGCCTTTTCTTATCAACATGACAATGCTCCTTGCCTTAAAGTAAGGTTTGTACACGATCTCAATCCCAATGAATACCTGGGGGATGAATTGGAACGTCGACTACGAGCCAGACCAGCCTTCCTTCATCCATGACTGAATTAACCAGTGCTCTGAGGCAGGAATAGAGGGAAATTACAGCTTCTTTCTACCAAAAACTGGTGGAAAGTCATCCTCGGTGGGTGGAGGCTGTCATTAGAGCAAAAGCGGATGCCGCCGTTTATAAATTCCTGTTATCTGAAGCCTGCGACGCCTAAATGCTAGTGTTCCTAAACTTTTGCTCACATACTGTATAATAAAGTAAGCAAAAAATATCTGTCTATAATAATATTTCCAATTGTCATTGAAGACAGACAGACGAGCAGGTCATGTGAGTTTCAGTTTCATTGAAGACAGAAAGGCCGAGTATGACAAGCGAGATGCACAGAGAGACGGAGCCCTCCCGTCGCAATGCAGCATAAGAGTGTGAAGGCGAGAAAAATGAAGACAGGGGGAAAAAAGAGAAGAAATCCAGGCTTAAAAAAATCTCCTGGGCCAGGGTCTTGCAGAGTTCCATCACAGCCTCAAAGGAGAAGTCCATCAGCAAGGGAGAGAAAAGGAACTTCCACTATTATACAAGAGGGCATGGGAAGTTCATACCCACCAAAAAAATAGTTCAAAAGATCACCACCAGCATGGAATGGCGCTCTATGCAATATTCGTATACGAAATTAGACACGAAGACACAGGGTAATCTGCTTTCAGTAAATGGTGGAGGCCACATTCAACATGTAACTAATTTTAGTAACGATTAAAGACTTGTTAACCTGTGTCTTCGTGTCTAATTTTGTATACGAATATTGCATAGAGCGCCATTCCATGCTAGTGGTGACCCTTTGAACTAATTTTTTTTTTTTTTGGTGGGTATGAACTTCCCATGCCCTCTTGTATAATATTACCAAGTATTATACCTTTTGGTCCAGTAGTTTTTTTTTATGGCCATGTCAAAATGGAACTTTAATTATAAAGACCTTGTATTTTGTAAATAACTTATTAAAATTGTAGATAGGGAAGACATAAATTTTAAGGTGTATATATGAGGCGTTGCGGATACTAAGGGCGAACTCAACATTGGTTCAAATTTTTTTATTTTATTTTTCGTCTTCTCAAACAGCAAAGAAAGGTGGTATAGTTTTTTGTTCAGTTACCCCTTCCTAATGGTATAAAATAAAGGCTGAAAGTAAAGCGTTCAATTTATAAGAGTGGTAGAGCAAAAATTTCAAACGAGTGTTTCTCGAAATCACAATTTGTTGAGTTCGCCTTCGTATCTGTAACGCCTCATATACATATTGGAATCATTTGGGTTGTTGTAGATATATGTATTTTCTTCCAGGACGAGTTTTTTTTTAATGTTGTACATTTTATCGTACTTGATTAGATTTATTTTATTTAATTTTTCTTGTTTGTTGAAGCGTTCTTTAGTCTTAGTTTTAGTTAAATAATATTGATATCTCAACGTTCAGCTATTGATAAGAAGAGCGCAACTTTGGTTTCCGAAATTCCCGATTGGAGATGAATCCCTCGAAGATAACCCCAGTTCTGGACGACGTCCTGCTGCTGAAGATGCATTGAAGGCACTCACTGAAGTTAATCCACGCCAAACCTGTCACGAATTAGCCAAACAACTCTGTGACAGAGGGATCTGTCCATAACCAGCTTTGTATACAAGAAAAAGTCAAAAAATTGGATAAAGAAGCTCACTATGCTGGCATCAGCAGCGACTACAGTGCAACGCCTAACTACTCTTCCTCTTCCTTGCTCCAACGTCATAACAGAGTCACTGCTGGACCGAATCATGCGATGAAAAATTGGTCTTCTGCAATGATATTCATTGCTTCTACGAATGTTGTTATCATCAGAAAAATCCCAAAGAAAGTGTTGCTCACTTTTTTTCTCGACAGAAATTGCATATCTTAGAATAAGGTCCAAACGTTCACTAAGGTTTATTCTAACGCGCTAATCAGAAACTCTACCATACAACATACTGTATTGGTAAATCGCAAAGACTCCCTAGTGCTACAAGCATTGCAAGATTGCACACAGCCTTATATGCTCGTACAAAGATTATTCAGCTTGGATGGAAGGTGCTTTGTTTCATTCTGCGTACTCATCTGATATCTCTCCCACAGACATGGGGATTCATTAGGATTCATCGTTTTCGCCGAAATCGTTATGTCCTCGAAATATAGTTGCAAGACTTTTTCACCTCCAAAACCAATGATTTCTACCAACATGGGATTTACATATTACTCACCCGCTGGAGACGTGTTATTGATTGTGAGGGGGTTTATTTGATGAATGAATAAATTGAATTCTTTATAAGTTTTTTAAATGATCTGATCGGAGGTAACCATAATAATATAGCTCGCTCTGTATTCATACGAACGCTAATGTTCGCTTCTAATGCATTTCTTAGGGTCTACCTAATTCTCTGATTCATTGTTATTCATTCATTGAAGGTTCGAAATTTTCAGTTATATATGATTAAAAGTTAGAAAGATCAAACGATCGCTATAATCATTTAGCGATTATTTGGAAAATTTTAAATCATTGCTAAATTTAACTTAGAATTTCCATAAAAGTACTTTGCATATTAAGTTATTAAAATTTCATTTCATTTGAGAAAAAACATTAATTTTGCATTAAAAAATCTCATTTATTCCCTTCATCCAATCACTCTCAGACTTTAAAAAATTAGCTCAATTTCTAAAAGTGACTCAACAATTTAAAATATTTCTCTCGTAAAATGAAAGCAAAGAAAGTAAACTTAAGATATTCTAATCAACCTTTTAAAGTAATAAAACTGTGGAGAGTAGAAAAGAGACGGTGATTGATGAGCAATTTTATACGAGTTACGTTGAGTGATCATATGTCAAACAAGTGATTGATTACAGTGCAATATATGAATTTCTTCTTATTTTTTTTTAAAAAACTAACTGTTATTCAATTTTTCCCCTTGACATTTGCGTTATGAATTAAAGTTTTTTAATTGTTTTAGACTTATAAGATCAATCATCTCATTAAATGCAGAAACAATATTTGAACTTTGCCTTTTTGCGGCGTTTCTTATACTTGATTAAAACATAAATCTGATTAGTTTATTTGCATATGTATTCAATGTTTTTTTAAAATTCTCATACGTGTTCCAATTAATCATGGCACTAATTAAAAAATTTCTCTAGAAATCTTTGCTATTTACACTTGCATTAAATGTGTGCGAGGTGGTTCAAATTAAAGTATTCGATGAATTTTATTGTAATAGTATCGTCTTAGGGATCTTCCACATAGCTTCTAATGTAAAAAGCGCACAATAAGTTTGCCGATATTGAAAATCGACGCAAAAACTGGTACGTCTTTTTTCCTGTTTGTATTTGTTTACTACTCGCTATGGTGGCCAAAGTTTTATACAATTTACTAATTGATAAGGGAGAGTAAATACAACCCTAACAATCTTTAGCTAGTCTCTTAGTTGTTATGCTCTGACTGCATAATAGAACAGCAGAAGAAATTTATCTGTTATGTGTGATTTCAGTGATTTATTAAACGTAAAATTTGACAACACCAAAGCAGATAGTTCATAGAATCCCGAATATCCAAAAAGTATTTATAAGATTAAGGTGAGGAAGGGGAATATGAGCATTTTAATTAAAATAGGTGACTTTATTTATTATTTATTTCTTTGTTTTTATTAATTTTACGATTTTCCCCATTAAAAGGAGACTGAACACAATTAAATTTAAAATTGAGTAGTGATAATTACACCATTTTAACTGCAGCTACAATCTTAGTACGTCTGCTATTACCAAAAAATTCAGCATTTCAATAAACACATTAAAACAATAAAAAAAATATTTTCTGAACCCACCAAATACCCATATTACCAGGCCATACGGGTAAATTTGGCTCCTCTTGGCTACCAGTTTATATGAGAAAGATCATCCGAAACATGAGCATGGGAACTGCGGTTGGCAATTAGAAGAACAATTTTTTTTGTTTTCGCTTATAATGCGCTTAGATATTATACAAAGAGATGAAGAGGTCCGCCTAGAAGCAGGTGGTTGCATTACATGGAGAATCTGGGTTCAAGTGGCTTGGGTATTACGATTGAGGATATGCGCCTGATGGCGGAGATCCTTCATAGGGCTGCTGCCCCTGTGACCCCAACGGATAAGCAGGCTTGAAAATTTCAAATTTCAAATTTAATGTAAGATTGTGGCCTAGCCTTATGAATCTAGATAGAATCTATAATACGCATGAGATAGTTTCAACCTGTCAATCCATTGGCGTAGCCATTCGCCCCCCTCCCCAAATCAATTAAGCGAATTCAACTCAAAATCAAGGTTTTGTTAGTTTTTCACGCAAACAGTTTTCCAAAGTGCTGTTTTCGTTGATTGTTCATGTACTTGACCCGCTGCTTTGCCCCATTTATATATAAATTCTTGATTATTGGTGGACATTTGGTTTATTGTAAGGGCTTACTTCGGCAAAGGGGAACTTTGGCACTTGCCCATCCGCTAAATGGCTATTTGCCCCCCCCCCCCACCAACTTAAATCCTGGCTATGGCCATGCCTCAAATTCATGATAATGGTACCATTATTCTCTCTGCTGAAGTGTTTCACTACCTGAAGCACATTATCATTATTTCCTGAGGATGGGGGAGGGTAACTTTGAATCTTAAATATGACCCAACCGTTTAGGAGATAGGGGCACTGAAACTGTGGAACTTTTAAACTTTTCAGCCCAATTTTATCGAAGAAGACAAAGAGATAAAGGTAGGTCTTAAAGACATTCCTATTCTACTTTTTGATGATCTTTAAGAATCTGAAGTCAGATTTCTAAAATCCAAAATTTTTAGTACATAAGCAGAGTCTGTGCGCGTGTAATAAAATTTTTTAGATATCTGAAATTTTGACTTTGGATTCCTAAAGACCATCAAAAAGTAAAATAGGAATATCTCGAAGATCCACCCTCTATCTCTTGGACTTCATCGATAAAATCGGTTCAAAACTTTAAAAGTTCAATAGTTTCAGTGTCTCTATCTCCTAAACGGTTGGTTCAATTGGAAAAAACACCAAGAAAATACCATTATAAATAAGTAGATTTCAAAGTTACCCCTCCCCCACCCTCAGGAGATGGGAGTGGGGGGGGGGAAGTCGAGTTTGCTATCATTGGATAGCTTTTAGAAAAATATTAAACCCGTGGGTTTTCTGTTTTTTCGATCCGATGTACACTGAACGACCAATTTATTAGAGACACCCCGCTAATAGCGTGTTGCGCCACCTTTAGCGGCGAGAACTGTCTGAATACGTGCTGGCATGGATTCAACAAGGTGTTGAAACCGTTGCGGAGGAATAGCAGCCCAGGCTGACATCGCAGCGTCCCGTAATTGGTGCAGCTTGGACGGTAGTGTGGGAAGGCGTCGGATAGTTCTCTCCATTTCATCCCATAAATGCTCGATCGGGTTGAGATCGGGTGACCGAGCTGGCCACTGAAGCAGGTGGAAGACCGCGTCATATTCCTCGAACCAGTCCAAGACCATTCGAGCAGGGTGACAGGGAGGATTGTCCTGTTGAAACTCTCCGTCACCACCAGGGAACACAGTCATCATGAACGGATGCACCTGATCGACAACAATGTTCAGGTAGTGTGTCGCATTCAGGGGTGTGTATACGGATATCAGAGGACCCTGTGTGTCCCAAGAGAAGACACCCCAGCCAAGCACTCCTCCTCCACCCGCCTGTACGGTTGTCTGCTGACAGGATGGGTCCATGGCCTCGTGCTGTCTGCGCCAGATGCGCAGTCTGCCGTCTGCATGATGAAGTAGGAACCGCGATTCGTCGGACCAGGCGATCTTCTTCCACTCATCCAGTGTCTAGTGGCGATGCCTGTGTGCCCAAAGCAGGATCACTTTCCTATTTTGCGGTGACAGCGACTGTACCCGTACTGGCCGCCTGTTGTTAAACCAAGCTCCGAAATGGGTTGGGATGCTGCCTCATTGAACTGCGTTGCAATTTGTTGGTCTGTTCCCATCCTGTTGCTGTGGATAATTCGTGCCAGTCGCCATTGACCTCGTTCATCCATGGCCCTGTTTCGTCCGGAGTTGTGTTTGCAAAGACGGAGCTTCTGTTTTTACCACGTAATTTTTCTCACATACGCGACTTGCACCATCACCTAAATTTATATTTACCCCCCCCCCAGAAATCCTGGCTACGCCCATGCTTCAAACCCTTTAAACAACGAGTACCATTTTTCTCTCTGCTGAAGTGTTACATTGCCTGAAACACATGCGTCAATGAAAAAGCATTTCTTGAAGAGAATAGATCAAGATAAAAAGGAGGATTAGCAAAGAGATGAACCAGCGAATAGGGCAAGGATGATTAACGCTTGCATTCAATAGTTAATTTCATTACGCATGACGTAGAGATAATAATCAATAATTCAGTACAACAAACTTTACGCATGAATAAGCTTATTATCATCGCGGGTCACTTTGGCAATGGAACTTATATTGGCCACTTTCTGATACAGGATGTCTAATTAGAAGCTAGGAAGGCGTACTTAATAAACTGGTTACTCTGAGTATGTGTCAAATTTATGTTGTATTAATAATTTTTGAAAATCTTTTTTGGCGTTAAGAATACTATAACAAAATTGTTATATTTCTGAATGGAATTGAAATACAATTAAGTTTATTACATTTCTTAGGTATCATCAATAACTGGAAATTTAAGTTAAAATTGTGAATTTTCTTAAAAATTTTGTCTAAATTCTGCGTAATCATTTTTTTTTTATATTTACCAAATAAAGATATGAGATTACAAACTGAACATGCAAGCAGTTAAAATAGGAAAAAAGTGCTTAAATATTGAAAAAAAAAAACTGTCTCATAAGAATGTTTAAATATGAATTTCTTCAAGAAAATGTAGGAGTTTCATTTATATTTAAAATCGTATAACTTTATTAATTTACAATATAGTGGAATTTTTGCAGTAAACTACTTTCTTTTAAAATGGAATATAAAGCAAAAATTTCGCTTAGTAAGTTGTACAGATAAGCTTTAAATTTTATTACATTGATGGCTACGATTAAGGAAACCTTCAAAATAGTAATAAAATACTTTAAACTCGGCATTTTCTCCGATAAAGAAGTCATCGCTATAACGATTAAGATAAAGAGAAAATGTATTTACTTTTCTTCGTTTCTTCATGTATAAAAAGGGTATCAAAGAAAGTTGGTCAGACGGGAGTAGAAGATTAAAAAACCGCGTTTCATTACAACAAAAAATGAAGGTAAGAATAGATAATATTTATTGTTGAACTTTCTTTGTAATACTTCAAGTCTTGATGCTTTAGTTAATGAGGGAATTCTTGATCCGAACTTTATTTTGCTATCGTTAGACTTTAACTTCTGCACTACTTTAAAAAAAAATGTAATAATATATAACAATCTATCAAAAACATATCTAGCAGGGATAATTTTCCCATCAGCAGAGAATTACTCATACATGTACTGTATATGTAAAGCCCAACACTTTATTAAATAATTTACATAAAAAAAGAAAAAAATCAGTTCAACAATTATATCTTTAATAGACATGGTTTTTTTTTATTGAGAAAATAACCTCCTTTACAAAGTGCGTTTTTAAAATGCCAAAAATACTATAAATTTTGTTAAAAATCAATTTTTTTTTTTCTTTGAAGTCAAATTTTTAAGGATAAAAACTGAAATTTTATATTTACAACATTCAATATTAAAAATCTAAAACGATGCATTTTAATTTGTATTTCATTTAATTTAAATGGAATCCAATACGTCCATTCAGGGCCCGTATGGCCAGAGGCCGGCGAGTTGGGTCCCTGGATAGATCTGGATATCTGTGAAAAGAATTGCACGAATTGTCGTTTCTTCTTCGAGCGTTGACAAGTAGGCAGCCGTTGATGCTGAAATATGGCTTATGAACACGCAATTTAAAACGTTCTTCCAGCTGAAGATCTTTATGGGTTATTTTATGGACAGTTGCTCAGAACAACTTGCTCTAGATAAGCCTACGAGTTGGCAATTGACCGTTGGGTGCTAGGGTTTCCTTTGTGACAAATTGCCTCACCTTCTGAACAACGTTTGGAAGCCGTCCTTTGCCTAGAGGATCCGGGTTCATCTAATGAAGTAGTAGTTTCGGATTTTCGGTTCTCGTTAAACATATTAATCGCACCACCTTTGGAAGTCACCAGTCCACGTGTATTACACATATTTATAATTGCAGAATACGGGTACTTGGCATCAGAAAGAGCAGTTATGTAGCCTTCCCAAAACCTTCATTTTATCGCCCGTTTCTTTCCGATCACGCGATTGAGAATTTATCACGACACATCTGCGATTGACCCCTTTCTATCCCAATGGACACCGGTTGGTTAGATATTTTGTATATTCGAATCGTTCACTCTTAACGCAATCTACCCTCGTTGTTACATATATTAGACATTCAGGTATACCTCAAAATAGTAATACCATGTTATTCTATGAGAAAAATAGGAAATGTTGTGCCTTGGATTGCCTTGAAACAAGGCTTTTGATAAAGTTTTTAATAGACAAATTTCAAATTCGAAACAAGAGAAAGTTTAAATTCCCCTAACGGGCATTCTGGAAAAGTAAGCACTTCTAGGATTATGACAGTAATTTGGTTAACTCCATACAGACACTGTTTTGGCAAAAAAAAAAGGATCGCGTATCCTGAAAAAATGATCGGTAATGTTCCGTGGCACCCTCAGAGCACAATGGCATATTAAGGACATTCTACGAACCCTTGTCTACCATTTCTTTCGCGGCAATGGAGCTTTCTTTTCAACATGATAACGCCGGATGAAGCATGCCAGCCTCTCTATGTATTGCCTCCATGATCCGACCCACTGACTTGACCAGCCAGATCACCAAAATGCGTTCAACCGAAAATGTAGAAGAAATAACTGGCCAGTTGGGGGGGGGGGGGCAAGACATCCCTCAGAACATCATCTACAAATGTGTGTGTGTGTCTGTGTGTGCTTGCGTGCGCGCGCATGGGTGGTTATGTGTGTTTAACTCATTATTAATATTAATTCCAATGATTTCTTTTCAGTGGGCAACACTGTGTCTCGCTCTGCTGTTATTTGCCACTACCCTAACATATTTTTCTGTTGAAGCATCCTCCGTGTTAACCGGCGACATAAATAAATCCAGCGGAAATGACAATCCAATTGATATAGAGAAAAGGAGTAGATGGACAAGATTTAGAAATAGATGGAGGGATAGGTAAATTATTAAATTAACCAGGCCTTCTCCGTTATAACATAAAAGAGATTACAAATTATTCAGCTGCATACAATTCTATTTACCCAGGCTCTTTCTATAACAATACTTATTTTAATAAACTGAAAATTGATAATATTTATTAGCAATAGAAAAATAATATTTATTTACACGAATTTTCGGGTGCATTCCACCCAGGCACCGCATTTTTATTATTCGTAATAGTGTCGCAATAGGATATAAGTAAAAGTTATAAAATTTTTAAAAATACAAAACTCTATATAACATGTATAATTAATTAAAAAATAATAACTCCAGTTTAATCTATATAACATGCAATAAGTTGATACATAATATTTAAATGTATTTTGTCTACTAATTTTCCATACATTTTTAAATTTATATAATTTTTATAATTTTCCCATTTACATTTTACATTTTTATTTTATTTAATTTAATTCCCTTATTTGACTTACTTTGCAGTTCCTCTGTCCTTGCAACCCAACGTGATCTTCATTATTAGGGGCCGGATTTTTAAGCACTAAAAAACAACAAAATATGATGCAAATATGCTTTAAAAATAATGAAAATATGCATTAAAGCTATTAAACAAAATTGTTTTTTGCTGCACAATTTTCTATTCAATACATTTCTAAATTTTCTGGAATAAAATTTTTTCTGCTTGTTGGATCGGCCTCGGTGGCTCAGCGGTTGCGTGGTCGCCTCTGATGCCCGAGTACGCGGGTTCGATCCCGACCGAGGACGACGAGGATTTTTCAGGGGGAAATCCTGAGATCACGCACTTCCTTCGGAAGGGAAGTAAAGCCGTTGGTCCCGTGTAGTCGTTTGCCGGCTGCACGTTAAAGAACCCTTGCGAGGCAAAATTTGCGGCCCCTATAACGCCGTCCTGAAATGACCATAGCAGTTGAAAAGGACGTTAATACCAAACAAACCAAACCAAACCAATCTGCTTGTTGGAATTACATTTTTGTATACTGAGAAAGTTCAACATCACACGAGGTATATGGTGCATATTTAAAGGACGCAATGATCTCAGTAGAAGGCAGTTCAGAGTCTTCGGGAAGTGTTTCCGGACATAAAATGCGTAAAAAATCTTCACTTTCTGAAATTCCCCAAAAATTCTTAAATTCCAACAGATTCTCAGATATAGCTTTTTTGCTTTGCATAACAAACAACAGCGTCGGATTAAAGAAAAAAGACTCTGCTAATAAGAAATGGACAAGAATATCCATTTATATGCTCTAATTCAGAAAATATGCACAAAAGTCCAAAATATGCAATTTTATGCATTATATACGTAAACAACGTTTTTAAACACGTTATGTACCCAAAATCATTATCCATAAATTTCATGAAGTTGCATACTTGCAAAATATATATATATATATATATATATATGCATTTGTAAAGAAATCCGGCCCCTATTTATTATATTATCATTCAGAATTTATTTAATTGTATGCACAAGAGAAGTACACGAAGTTGTTCGACCACACTTTTTTTTCTGCGCGGAAGCATACCTTTGAATCGATGGCGTTGCGCGGCGGGGGTAGCACTCCGGAAGTGAAAAGTTCAAAAAAACATGGCGGTTAGGCGGTCGCCAAAGAATTGGAGTTATAAAACTGTTATTAAGCATGTTCTTAAAATTTATTAAAATGCTCTTTCAAAATTTTAGCAAAATAATTTGTTCTTAGCTGAATTTTGCTGTAATTTTGCTGTAATTCTTAGCTGAATTATTCGTCAACCAGATGATGTAATATTGAAACGCGTCGGTTTTAATAAAAGTATATCATGTTGCTGTATCTAGTTCCATTCTAAATTAACACTAGACCACAATGGATTACGTAGATTTAAATTTATGTCCTGGCTAAACAAAATGCAGCCTCGATTCTCTATTGAAGTGTTAAAATTTTTAAAATTTAATATATTATTTATACGTCCTTATATTAAGCGACCTTCGTACGTAAAATTTTTAGTGACACACTTGCCCTTTAATTTTTAATACAGATTTTAATATTACCTTTTGCGGTAACCCTTGAAGGCATGCTATAAAAGTGTCCGTATGTGAAGATATGGGATCAGCATTTTACCTGTTTTGCGACCTCATATAGGGTCTGCTCTTCGGCTTTTTGTTGACGTCGCATATACTGGCCTGACAATGTAACATGTTTCTTCGTACATTTAAAATAATGTTAAATAAAATTCAAAGTATTGGTGTATACTGTCCCACTCACAGTCAATCATATGCCTACGTGGACTCGTACTTTCAGAAATTAGACAAATAGAATCGGTAATATGTATATGAGAAAGTAAATGTTTGTTATATTGCTAACGCAGTGGCATTGTAACTAGAGAAAAACGGATTCAGATCTTTGCGAAAGCATAATTATAGAATTATTTTCCACCTTTGCGCAGTAAAGATCTTTTTTTTTTCTTCAGACTAGCGTAAAACAAGTTTATTGCAAAATACCGTTTTGCGATTTTTTTTAGCCGCAAAAACAATCTAAAATGACGTTTTATTAGAAATAATTGCTCACCGA
>JAHWFO010096748.1:224-33998 GCA_023313115.1 Rhysida immarginata | reverse complement strand
CAAGCCGGAGGCTAGATGCTTACGAATCATTTAGCGGCGACCACCCATGTATCAAGGTGAAGCCCAAACTGTCTCTTAAATAAGATGACAGGCCGAATGGCCAGAGTCCATGAGCTGACTAGTTGGTGAAGCCCCATTTGGTCGCCTCCCATTTCGTCGCCTCCCATTTGGACGTTTGACCTGACCCATTTGATCGCCTCCCATTTCGTCGCCGATCGTCGATAATAACAACATCGATAATAACTTCTCCCAAACATCGATACTTCTAAATAGGCCTACTTCCAAACTGCCTCGAACCAAAGCCTGTAGTGAAGATATTAAACTGAATAAAGATTACTTGTCTTTTTATTAAGAAAATTGATGTACTGTTGTGTTTTTTTGTCGATGTGCAAGTGAGAAAGCTTTCCAAATCAATGTAGGGCTATAAACTTCCAAACTGCCTCGATGAAGTTGAGGCAGTTGCTTTTGTCGAAGTTGCTTTCTGTTGCTTGATTATGGGGCAAATGTTCCAAAATTAAATTGAATTTTGGTGTAAAAATGCATGTAACTGAACTTTTAATTTCCCCCATTAAAATCATTTGGGTTACAAACAGGCACGATATGCTTGATAACTTGATAAAATAATTTGACAGTTGTAGGATTATGGAAACATATCCAGTTTCTTTCCTTTGTACTGTATTCAATTGTATGGTGCAATTAGTTTTTTTTAATATAAATCATTAATTTTAACTAGGGTCTCTTATACATTTAAATTATATTTAAATTTAAAATTAATTTATTAATTTTTGGTCTTTGAAATTGGGACATTTGTCCATGGAGGTTTTGTCAGGGTCAATTGCGACCGGTCTTTGTCAAAAAGACTTTTTTCAAAAGCAGGTTGCACCATTGGAAAAAAAAGGACCATGTTAAGTCCAAAGCATTTGGAGAAATTGTTGGTTTTACAATCGATGCCTTTGAATGTCTTGCATAAATTTTGTTAAACCCAACTTTTACATTTGTCAAATTATCAGTAATGAAATGTCTGTTGTAGTCTAAGCTTTATCTATGTGATTTTATGCTATTTTATTGAGATAAAGAAATTAAAAGAACCATCGATGGTATTCCTGTACCCATCGATGGTATTCCTGTACCCATCGATGGTATACAGGCGATCAAATGGGAGGCGACCAAATGGGAGGGCGACCAAATGGGAGGCGACCAAATGGGAGGCGACCAAATGGGGTTTAACCGACTAGTTGGTCCCATTCGGTTGAGAGCAATATCAGTGAAAATATTTTTATGAAAATTTATGAAGGTGCTAACCTTAATTTCCACCCTTGTTAAATTATCGATGCAAGGAAGGGCGGAGATATCTGCCTTTAGCCTAGAATGGTTGTCAAACGTACCTATAAGATACTTGCACTTCCCGGTTTCCAAACCTCTCTGCTCTTCGACCGTCCTCCGAAGCGCACATGGGCGGCACCACACAGGAAACAAAGTGAGTTGCCGCGTCAAAGAGCTCTCCACTACGAACTGCTCTGTTGGCGTATATTTTCCGTTTTCCTTCCGTGCCTCCTCTGTAGCGTAGCATGGCTCGCTATCCGCTCCTTCTTGCATTTGGTTAAAACTCCAGCCAACTGTCAGGAGATCTTTTTCCTTACATCTTTCGCTATCACGCCATTTTTCCTTCTCCCTTTCCAGAACTCCTCTTTCGTTTCCTCTTTCTTCTTCCCAAAGCGTCACGACGCCTCAGCCCATAGCCAACTAAAAATACGGGCCCCGGCGCGATCTAAGCTCAAAGCGATGACATCATAGCCGTAGGCTGGTAGTTTCAAAAACTCAGAATGTTTATTACGAACAGTTTAGTACATATATTAAAGTTAAAACAAACTTTTTAACTTTTATAATTAACTGAATCATAAAAGATTATGAGATCTTGCTTTTTTTTTAAACTTGATTATAAGATTTTGTTTATCATTTTAAATTTAACTGGCTATGATTTAACAATTTATTTGCAAACTAAAAAATTTATAGTGTAAAAATAAAAAAATAAAAAAGATAAATTGAAAATTAAATAAATATTTTATTAAACTTCGAAGTAATATCAAAGAAAATACAGAAAAATTACAAATTCCTTATTTCTTCAGCTCCCAAGTTTTCTCATTTTTCTTTTGCAATTTTTAGCATCACAGCGTTTATCATTAATAACTTTAGTAAAATTTAACAAAATTTTAGAATCAAGTAATATAATATCTTTCAGTTTTTTCACTATCAATATACTGCAAAAACATTCTTCCGTTCAAATCTTCCCTTTTTATACAACTTAAATTTTGTTGCCATTTTATTCTAGCTGGCTCTGATTTGTGAATCGTAATTTGAATTGCAACCGTAAACACTGCATTTTCTGGGCATTTTGAGGCACTAGAAAATATGAAATTAAAAATTTTAATTCATCAATTATACACTATAGAAAAGTAGGGTCATGTTATATATCAAGTTACAGCACCGTAAATAGTAATTTACTATTATTACTATTTTGGGAATTGAAAGTTACTTTTATAAGCGCAGTTTACAAAAACTCGGTTATTCGGGAAAATTATCTCAAAACAACTGTAAATAATATTTACTAAATATTAGAACATTATTAACGCTCTGTAACATCTTTATAATAATAGACAATATATCTTGATATATCGATAATATAAACTATGAGACCAATATTATGGCTCCATAGTCGAAACCAGTCTGTTAAAATCATAACATTTTCGGAAAGAAATGTACTGTAGTTAAAAGAACAAAATATTACTTGAATTATAAATGAATATGAAGGTAAATATCTTCAAACTAAGGAATGCTAGCCTAGTCAAAATAAAGCACGTGGCATTGTTTTATTTACCGGTAACTGCAAAATGATAGAAACATTATCATTATCAGGATATTGCATAAATAAATATGTTTATTCTTAAAATTCATAAAAATAAAAATCGACTAAATGTTATTTCGAAAAATAATTGTTACAGCGAAACAAACCTCGCTGTAACAAAAATAAGCCTTCTTGTCAACAGAGGGCGCCACCGGAGAAACAGAAGGCGGGATATTCAAAGAAGAAAAATAGAGGAGCGCCGTTGAAAAGGAAGAAAGCGGAAGGCGACGGGACACGTGGTCTGGAGAGGAAAAAGACGAGGAGTTGGCGAGCAAGAGGAGACGAGGTTGCAGATTGGAATCAAGGAGGCTTCTTACCGAGAAGGGCTGCATATCGTGATAACCGAAGTAATGGGACTTCGAAAACGACGAGCGCCGAGAGGGCTAAGGCAGCACGGAATGTGGACGCATTCGTTCACGGGGAAAGGAAGCCGATAACGGAGAACGCCCGACCACGCCGGCATAACCTAACAGAGAGGTTGCTAAATGAGCGGCAGGAGATTCCGCATCAGCCTACAGCGAGACTTCCTTTGAATTGCTTAACCAGACTGGAGCTAAAATTTTGGAAGGAACATGGTGCCATATCCGGAGATTCACAAGTGGTCGTATTACAGCACGAACGTTGGGTAGGAGCCTTCCCACGAGGGCTAAACGCCTTCGCAGAAGAGAGGGTCGGCGTCCTACGAATAAGCAACTAAGGAAGCTTCAATTGAATTTGTGAGTACTGTATTTTATTACTAATCTGCAGCAGGAGTGCTAAGCCACGCACGATAAGTTTGTTCCGTACGAACGGAATTATGTATTTGTCACTACTAGTCGCCATGTTGTATGTCTCAAGGCAGACTTTTATTTAAGACTTATTTAAGGCGTATTTCGGAAGCTATTAATCTTTACCCTATTTCTTAAAAGCTGAATTAAATGTAAGAGTGAGAGATAATGCTTTATTGCAAACTTGTGTTGTGCGTTGTGTGTGCTTAAACATAAGAAGGGTTAAAGTCGTTCCGACTCCCGTTCAGGGATTATTGTTTCAATTTAACATTACGCCAAAATTATCCTAGTTTGTGCTCGGAAACGGGTGTAGAGTGGCTTAAGCTAATTGTGCCTGACGATAATATTAATTAAGTGCAACAGTGTCAGTTATAACTCTTTTCCGTTATTGCTGGGTGTTTTATGTTTTATGAACTGCTGAACTCTTGAAATGGATTACGGACTTTGAGTGTGTTTGTGTTATTATGCAGTTTATTTTATAAGACGTACTTGTGTTATTGTAAAAACAAATTACATCAGGGTTGTAATTAAAATCCGAAGCAGGTTATCTTTTATTTATTTATGGACTGTGGACATTATGAATTAATTCTAGCTAATTCAAGCGCAGGAATGTAGCCTGATTTCATTAGTGTTATCTAGCATGATTTATGCAAATGAGTTATTGATATGTCAATTTATCACCTAAGCATATTATTCAAGGTAATATGACTGTTATGAGCTATGATTTGTCTTTGTTTGTATTGATTTAAAAAAAATTCCCACTTTGAGATTAAGTGATTTTATGGAATCTTTTTACGTTAAGATTTTGTTTTGATAATTCAGACAAGCTAGTCCGAGAGCTCATTAATATTGTATTTATTCAATTTTTACTATTATTTACTATTTTGGTTGATATTTATTAAAATTTGCAATTTTGATTGGTTCCCTGACTAAATTGTAGGTCTGTCTTTGTTTTACTCTGCTCACGTTTTTGCTATTTCCACTGCGTTCGTAATTGGAACGTGACAATAATCTACAAGAAATCTAATTCATTCATTCATAGTCATCAAAACAACTGTAAATATTGAAACAAAACAAGTTATGGCTCCATAGCTGAAACCGGTCTGTGAAAATCATAACAGGTCCGAAAAGAAATGTAGTTAAAAAGAACAAAATATAACTTGAATTACACAAGAATTTTAAACGGAAAGTTATTTTCATTTAATTGAAATATAGCATGGAAATACTAATATCTCCGAATTAAGAAATATAAGGAATACTATCCTAGTCAAAATGAAACATGCGGCATTATTTTATTTACCGGTAACTGCAAAATGATAGAAATATTATCATTTATTTATGCAATATCCTTTAAAATAAACTATGTTTATTCTTAGAATTCAGTAAAAATAAAAATGGACTGAATGTTATTTCTTAAAAAAAAAAAACAACCCTACAATAAATCGAATTCATTCATTCAACCTCGTGGCGTGGAAATAGTTATCAATTTGGACTATATTTTCACGAATTTCATAAAAATCTAAGCATTAAAACATATACATAATAATAACTAGCGTTTAAGGAATAAATTTATGTAATATAAACTCTATCTTACCTTCAAAAATATGTATCCACCGACGCGTGAAAGGCACAATTCCCATAGAGAAAGCATGGGGAAACAGTAATAAACTGAAAGCGAGGCCAGCCTACGGAGACCACGTGACAATTCCGCGCCGGGGCCCGTATTTTTAGTTGGCTATGGCCTCAGCCAATCAACACCTTCATGACATGTATTGTAGACGTAACGTGGCGAACGACGTGTGCCAACGTCACAATGATTTCGATTATCCGAATCAAGTGACACAGACGTTATAGAATACAGAGTGATTCAAATCGTGTGTAAAGCAATTTAAGGGGGTATTATAGAGGTCAAGGTAAACACAAAAAGTCCTATGAACATGGGTTTGAATTTTAACGATAACTGAGATATGAACAGAAATAAAAATGCCGCCTCCAAGATCAACAAGTTAATAACTCAGGTTCTGTAAAGCCTAGATTAATGAAATTTGGAGAAATAACAGGGTACATAAGACTGTGTATACCGTTAAAATTTGATCGAATTCCAACGAGTTGTTTCCGAGTTACGTAGTCAAAATTGTAACAAGTGCTGGTTAGTACTCACAAGTGAACACGTGTTATGATGTTGAATGAGTAACTCGGAAACTTCTTATTGGAATTCGATCAAATTTTATCGGTTTACAGTTTTATGTACCCTGTTACTCCTCCAAATTTCATTAATCTAGGCTTTACAGAACCCGAATTATTAACTTGTTGATCTTGTGGCGACATTTTTATTTCTGTTCATATCTCAGTTATCGTTCAAATTCGGACTCATGTTCAGAGCTAGCGTTCTTTTTGTGTTTACCTTGACCTCTATAATACTCCCTTAAATTGTTTTACACACGACATGAATCACCCTGTATATTATTTCTACATACAGAGATTTTAATAATTCGATAAATGAAATTCTCTTATTTTCTGGTTTTGGCTTTTTAGAATACGTTGCTGAATATCAACGTGCCTTGTTGTCCTTGTTTCTTATTACAAAGGAATTGCTGTAATCCTATATAAGCGAAGCTAGCCTTTGAAATAATAAAGTAGTTGTTATCATGGCAGATGAAAACTTTTAAATTTAAAAACAGTTAATATTTTTATTTATTACACTCTTCAAGAGAAAGTTTCTGGTAAACATCCATGAAAGTAGAACTAGACACCAACTATAAGTATCAATATTAGAATTAAAGAAACCTCTTGTGGACAATAGGTTTCTTTATTTTTTTCTACTATTGATTCATGAAGGTGAAGATTTCATAATTAATTGGTAAATAATGACCCGAATAGTAGACCTTTACGAAGAAAGTGGGCCTGTACCTTCTCAAGTATCTCGACGGTTCACCTGGAACGGTAATTAACCTTCGGGCACCCTCATGGGCATGCTTCAACAAGTTGTGATTCAAGTATTTCGAAGGCTACGTCCCGAGACCGCAGCGAACCTGGTTGAGAATTTTCATTATTTCACAAGGGCCCATCTATTGAAATCACTTAATAGAAAACTAACACCCAACATGTTAGAAATAATTATATTTATTTCTGAAATTTATTCATTTTAAATTTATTCATTGAAAAGAAGCTAAGATAAAACGGAACCCTGGGGAACTCCACGATTACGTATAAGAAGGAAAGAAGATTTGTTAAATATAGATAAAGTATAAAGACGATCGGATAGAAAATCAGTTAACCAATTTAACGGGGGTGGTCGTTTTGTACCTGCCGCTCTTCGTGCTTCCCCGACTCCCGCCTCTTTTAAAAGGAATGTTAAAGCATTCCTGTTTGATACTTGTTTTTCTACTAACCCCTGTTATTTTTTTTCTTTTTATTATTATTATTATTATTATTATTATTATTATTATATTAATTTTATTTTTTTGGCTTGTTTGTTATTTATCATTATTTTGGTTTTCTAATTTTTACTTATTTTATGTTGTTTCGTGTTTTTTGTACTTTACCTTCCGGAGACCTAACTCGTCGGCCTATGGCCCGACTAAGTAATTTGTATAATTTTTTTTCCCAAATAAATAAATAAAAAAATAAATAAAATAAATAAATAAATAAATAAATAAATGAATAAATAACTGTTTTATATTTTATAGGCTTCTCAAAATAGGGGAACATGTTGCTACTGGAGTTATCGTGAAAGGTGTTGCTGGAGCCGCCGGTGGCAAATGAAAAGCCATATGCCCTGAAGATAATTTTAACTTTAATTACAAGCATTTTATATTAATTTTTAGGATTGTTAAATATTAAAATAAAATGTATTACTTGGATTAATATTATATTATTACTCCATAATCTTTTTTTCCAATAAAAAGTATTTGTTGAAAGAATCATTTAAAAATTAAAATTTGTATTGAATCCTTAAGGAGGTTTTTTCTGTGTACAAAAGGCCGACTAAATATACAGTAATGAATTTGAAGAGCAATGTGAGACTACAGTCGCTTTCTTCGCCATTGGTCATACACAGTATGATAACTATACATCTTATGTATAACTCTGCAACGCAGTTTTCTCTGCAGGCTCTTTGGAAGGGATGTCTTATCTGAAACTTCCACTCTTTTTACACATTCTCTACAACCCTTTAATAATTATAGGTCGGCGGAATCCAAAGATCCATTTTAACAAGAAAGTAACTCGTAAAAACGATTTCCAAATATGTTGAAAGGAACCATACAATAAACCACCAATTCAAGTTTTACCTATATATTGGGGAAAATGCATTCTCAATATTGAAATAATTTTTTCTGTAAAGAATTTATTAACAAATGAAGAAATTTTCATTGTATTTTAAAACCTTATTTAAAATTTTCTGCCTCCATGTACACATGGCCTTATTACTGCAGGGTGATTGTGTGAGAAATAAATAAAAAAACAACGAAGATATATTTTAAACATTTAATCAGGTAAATACAGTGCGTCACAAAATTTTAGGTCCAATTTAAAATTTAACAACAAAAATAAAATCCATGGAAACAGAGGCATGGTTTGCTAGAATAAAACAAAATAATGAATTTCTAAACACATTCAAGTTATGTGAAGAGTTCAATAAACAAAATTTAATTCATAACTAAGAAACAGCCAACGTACGAGGGGCGTTCAAAAAGGTGATAGTCGCAAGGAGAGAGATCCGGGCTGTTTTGAGGATGTGATAAGATATCCCATTTGAGTTCCATCAATGTGTCCATAGTCACTTTGGCTGTGTGTGGTCTGGCATTGTCTTGCGCAAAACAAACAATACTGGTAAGGAGTCTGGTCGCTTCTTCCTTATTGCCGGCTGCAGGGACATTCTCAAAATGTCACAATAGTAGGGTGCATTTATGGTTCGACGTTCTTCCAGAAAATCGACATGAATGATACCCTTAATGTCCCAGAATACAGTCGCCGACGGCATCATCTTGAATTTATTGGGTCGTAGTGAGTAAGTGTGTCGCCACTCCATGCTCGCACGCTTGCTTTCAGGAGCATGGTGATGAATCCATGTCTTGTCGGTGATCACAACACACCTTAGGAAGCTGTCACCTTCCCTACCATATCGCTGCAGCAGCATGGAACAGATTTCTACCCGAGTGGTTTAGTGATTCTCGGAGAGTTGCATAGGGACCGATCTGGCACAGAGCTTTTTGAATTTCAGCTTATTGTAGATGATTGTCTCCACACTGCCAGTGCTAATGTTCAATATAGATGCGTTCTCGGACATGCATCCGCCTGTTGTCCCTTATCAGCTCATTTGTTCGTGCGATGATGCCATCATTGACAGCAGTTGCTGGCATTACCTTATGGCAGGGGTGGGCATGAATGAGGTCAATAAGAACCGCATTCCGGATTTTCATATATTATAAAGAGCCACAATATAGTTACATAGTATTAAATACACCATCTCAAATAGCAAAATATTAGTTACTTAGTCAATTTAATAAGATTCAGTGAAAAAGTTTCTGAAAAAAGAGCTTTAAATTTACAATGGGAGCCGCACTTAACGAAGAGCCGCATGCGGCTCTCAGAGCCTCATTTGCCCACATCTGCCTTACGAGGTTCATTGCCGGTGGATTCTCGCCCTCCTTCAAACTTTTTGCACCAAGCAAAGACGGATGATCGAGACAAACATGACTCGGTAAACTGTCTTTGAAGTCTCTGATGAATTTCAGATGCTTTCACATCATGATTATTCGTTGTTCCACTTTGGTCGACACATCGCTGTCCACCATTTTGTTTAAACACACAATCGGATGAGCGGTGCTGCATTTGCATGGCAGCGGTAGTTGCCATCCCAACAATGAAAGTTTAGATTTTTACAACAATGAAATTTACATAAAATAAAGTCCAGGTCAAATTTGAACGCCCTTCGTATATATGTCCTAAATTTAAGTAGGATACTTTACAAAATTATAACAAATTAAACAAAATTTATAAGATTTTCAAGATGCATTATTAACAACTTGCCATCATTTTTCACCAGTAATTCACATATGTATTTTGGCAATGAAAGAAAAAGGTTCTTCAAGATTGCTAGAGGCACCTTACTCCACATTAATAATCGCTTCCTTGATCTCTGCAACATTTGAATATTGCTTCCCATAATTGTATACCGAGGTACTAATCAGCCACCCCAAATTGCAGGATTGGTTTTTTGATCCAGTAACAAAGGAAGCCAATCCAAAACAGGAACATCATGAGCGAGACGCCGCTCGTATGTTGTGGTGGCAGTACGGATGGGGGCATTATCTTTCTGGAACAATGTTGTTGAATCTTCCAGGTAATCTAAGAAAAATTTTGGAATAATTTGAACCAATTATTGTGATATTGACGCCATGAGATCAGTTGAAAATTTCTATTTGCAAATCTCAGAATGCATTCTTCTATATGTAATAGATGAATGACGGATGTAGAAGAAAAGAAGGAATAAAACAAAAATTGAAATGAAAATTATTTGAAAAAAGCTGATGCTTCGGATAGAGATTATCCTTTGGCAAAGCAAAGAGTGAAAGAAATTATAGTCAAAGCTTTGTCAAATTTGACAAAGGATAGTCTCTATTGGAAACGTAAGCTTTTTTCAAATAATTTTCATTTCAATTTTTGTAATAGATGAAGTAATTTATATTAAAAGGAGAGAGAAATCAATTTAGTAATTGGTTACGGAAGCTATATAAGGTTGGCCTTACATTCTGTTTGTTGATATTCACATCTCTAAAAAATTAGAAGTCAATACTATTCCATGTTTTATATTTTCATTTGTGCCTAACCAGCTAAAATTGATCTTTGGAAGAAATTTCATTTCGATCACAGTAGTAATCATTTAAAAAGCATGTGTGGCTGTGCATAGCATTTTACTACAGTAAAAAATAATAAAATTTCTTAATTTCTCTCTCTTTTGAGCCCATGCTGATCAGACATCCTTGTCGGAATTTCAGATTATTGCACTCATCTATTGTGCACGCTGAAATTGTTGCTTCAAATGAATCGAGGCGTTCCTCATTTAAGCTCACAAATTGCAGATGCCAAGGAAAGCAGTCGATATATGAAGACGATTTTCTTTCTCTCGTCAAGTTGTCAGATTCGAATGCAAATCAGATCCTCCAAAAGCCACACGTGTGACATAATTGTGAAAGCGGCGGCCTTGAAGAGGTCTTAACCTGAGCTGCTAGTTTGTCGAGTTTTGGGAATTTAATTTGTTCAGCTTCATTTTCTTAGAAGTGCGCCTTCGAAGTTGTTCGTGCGTAGGCTACATGGCAAAATCTGTATTTAAAAATAAGAAGCAATTTTTAATGAAGAAATTTCGTTCGTCATCGATAAGAAAAGCCATTTAATTATTTAATATTCGTATCAGGTGTTCCTTTTGCATAAATGAAATGAATAAAAAACTTAGCAGCTTTTCAGCCCTAGATGAGAAAAGTTAATTAAAATTTTCTTTTACAGATCTACAAAAGAGCGGGTTCCTTTCAAAATTCTTTAAATTATTTTTGAGATAAATAATATTTTCTTTGTTTCATTTTAAATTAATTCCTGAATTCAATTTATTTATATTATTAATAATAACAATGCTTTAAAAATTTGTTCGACGAAAGTAGCTGAAGCAATTTTTCGAATTCTTACAAGGCTTTGAAATGAGAAAATAAAAAAAATAAAAAGATGAAAAATAAACATACCAATTTATTGTATAAAAATGATTTTTTTTTAAATCTAAGCAATGTTTAAGAACTGCTTTAGAATTCAATTTAGTATGAATTTCTTTTCCCCATATTTTAATATTCAAGATGACAATTTTTGTGTTTACAGCTTAAAAAAATTCGAAAAATTCATTTCTTGAAAGCTTTATTTGTTTTTAAAAATTAAATATTTGTTACTAAATGAATTCTTGGAAGAGAAAAAAAAGAAATCTCGAATTCAGATGAATGAGTTGAAATTAAATGAAAGAAAAAATTTTAAATTCGTCTCCTGTTTTCCTTTTTTATTTTTGGCTAAATGAGCTGCCGTTTCATTATTCAGTAAAAAAATTAGCCATAATTAGAAGACTTATTTTAGAATTACTAGGGAACACGTTTTGCTAAAGACTGAGCACGTATATAATTTCAACCGTTTTTGAATCAATATTGTAGTTTAAAGTAGAGCCTAGGACAACATTAATGACTGCCCCTTGTTGATACGACAAAAAATTTGAAAGACTGTATTTAAGAGTAAATTAAATTTCAGAAACTAATATGAGCTAAATAGTTTAAAATAAGAAAAAACGATTTAATAAGAATTAAATATAAATAATTGGGTATATTAATTTGTTCTAGGGAACTAATTTTACAAAATTTAATCCATATATAATGAGACGTGTTTAAAACAATAATATCACTTCTTTATGCCCACCAGTGACGTCGACATAGAGATGTAGATCTCCAAAGAGGCCAGCATTTTGAAAGTTAATATTTAATTTTTAAACTTCCAAAAAATTGAATGAAATTCAATAGAGCTAAGATACTTATAAATGTATGGATAACATTTTAACATGATAATGTTTTAAGGCTGGACATCATTCTCAAAAAGCATGATGCAAAAAACGAAACCAAAAAGCGTTACGGAAACAGTTTTGCATTGTTATTGCATGTATAAGCATTGTTGGCGCCTGTTTGAAGCACACGCCGGCACTGAAAAGTCACTTGGCTATTGCCTGAGCAAAAATTTTTATTTAAATCTTTACCACACAGGTGTTAAGAAATATATTGAAAGTGTGGTAACAGATAGCGCCAACATATTTATCTGTCTTACCTAGCAAATAACTCGTGCAATGGCTTAAGGTTTTGCTTTCAGTGTTTTGAATAAGACTAATAGAATCCTAGTGTATTGGAACGAACTCTTTTCCATTAAAATAAATATATATTTTATTACTCACAATTTAATTCATAATTTATTATTTTGAAACATTGAAGACTCAATTAAATGTACATTTAGATCTTTTGATGCTTTTTGAAGTCTTCATCCTATTTACAATTTTCTGCGCTTGTTGAATTTCTAGGTGCTTTGAAATAATTTATTTCTACAGATTCCTTCCTCTCTACATATAAGAATAATGTTCCTACCGAACAATGCGTTACGCAATTATCATTACGGATGATGCATTATTTTTTATCATACACTTGTTTTGTAAATTTAGATACTGCGAAAAGATTGCACATGGCCGTGTTTGTGGTCTCACAAACGATTGTGGACACAGATGCGAGTAAAGGCATAGATGCTGTGATTATTCGACATATCGAGAGCCTCGATACCTGTGCTTATATTTCATACTTGTTATTATAAGCCCTTATTCAGTATTAGCGATATACAGAGTTACAGGGAAAGTCGACCTAGATATTTAAGGACGTTATTATTTAGGTCGTTGCCGATAGATTTGACCCTATAACCTACTATCCAAAAGTTAACCGTTTTCTAGATATGTTACTTTTCAATTAAAAGAAAAAAAATATCATTTTTTGCTCTAATTTCAACTTTTTTTTTTAATTTCCAGACTCTAGGGTCCAATTTTGTGCTGTTTTTACGTAGGGGGTATGCCAGTTTATAAAAATAAATAATAAAACTTGAAACAACTTGCTTGTAGATGTTTTCACTAAGTGTTCCCGACTTTGAAGCACGTTAATTACAAAAAGTTCTGTGGAAGTTATCCTGCAAATTATTTTAATAACTTCTACGTCTTTTTAACTATCCAAAAAGTATAATATTCTCAGTTAAGTAGGCAAATCAAACACAAAATGACAGAAAAAGCGGTCCCAAACCGCAAAGAGTAAATGTTTATTTAAAAGTCACATAACTAGAAAACGGTTAACTTTTGGATAGTAAATTATAGGGTCAAATCTATCGGCAACGACCTAAATAATAACGCAGTGGCTACGTGCAGTGCAACCTTGTACGCCTTCCGTTCACTACAAAGGAAGTGGCAAGCTGTACCGCCATCTAACAACAGAATCAGATGCTAAACTAACTCAAATATCGAAACAAGCAACATGGCGGATTCCCATCGCGTAGTGGAGAAATGGAACGATTTAAACAAGTTTATCTTAGTTTCGAGCAGCAAATATGGGATAGAATGAATATTGTTAACGGCGCCGATCATCTGCAAGTCAAGAAAAGCTACATTTCCTTCAAATTTACTAGATCTGTATATCGGTCACAGCGCGTAAATGTCCCTCCCCCCCTCAAGCATTCTCTTCTCCTGTTAACTGAAGTTGGCTCTGAACGCTTCGCTGTCTTCATTTTGACTCTATTGCAATTTATTTCATGTAATAGATGAAGGAGGTTCTTCTGTTTCTGATTTAATTTTAGTGAAAATTAGTCAGGGTCCCTATCAATGTTTTGAGCTGCAGAAACATCCTTGATTTTTTTTTTTATTCTAAATAATGGATTTATAATTATTATTATTATAACTATTCATGTAGTGAAAAGGTAATAGATTCATTATTATTATAAAAATTCTTATTTTTATTATAAATATTCATTTCTTGAATGATAGTTCTTTACAAGTCATTTTATAGTTAAAATTAAGAATGTTACGATTTCTTCAAAATAAAATTTAAAATATTAAAAAATTTAATTTTTTTATAATTTTTATTTACTTTTATACTTCCAAATATAAATGCCAAATAAATTATTATAGGAAAGATAAAAATCAAATAAGTTTTTACAAAATCCACTTAATATTCACTGGACGTGTTTGGATTTCCAATAGATGAATTTTACGGTGCGGTTCTTCGTTCTTCTTATAGAAAATATTTGCTTATAAACATTTAACAATGATTAATTCAAAGAAACTTATTAAATTTCTATAACTGGGGATGAGAGAAGATAACTCTCGAAAACGTTCTATTAATTATACTTAAGTTTGTTTTATAAATTTTAAATTTCTTTTACTGTGCCATAAAAGTGACTATCATCTTATTACTGAAGCTGTCTTTGGACATTAAAACGGTTGGATGACCAGCTATTCTATTAATTTCTTTGTTTTCACCAGTGGACATCCTGCATTTGATCTATTGTGGACATCCCAATATTAATACGCAAAAGAACAAAGTGTTGCATCCTAAAATTTATGTTGGAAATCCAAAGACTTCCAGTGAATATTAAGTGGGTTTTGTTATAATTTATTTTATTTTTATTTTTACTATAATAATTTATCTGGCATTTATATTTAGAAGTATCAAACAAAATAATAATTATAAAAAAATTAAAAAAATTTTATATGAAGAAATTGTAAAATTCTTAATTTTAACTGTAAAATGACAAGTAATAACAACTATTATTCAATAATTGAATATTTATAACAAAAATAAGAATTTTTTATAATAATAATGAATCTATTACCTTTTGACCAAATGAATAATTATAATAATTACAAATCCATTACTTAGAATAAAAAAATTAAAAAATCAAGGATGTTAATGTTAATCTGAGTCTCAAAACAGTGCTGGAGGCCCTGAATAGTTTTCATTAAAATTACATCAGAAACAGATGAACCTCCTTTATCTATTCTTGATTACATGAAATAAATTGCAGTAGAGTCAAAATTTAAATAGCGAAGCGATTAGAGCTAACTCGAGTTAACAGGAGCGTAGCCTACGACAAGAGAAGAGAATGCTTGAGGGGAGAGGGTATCTACGCGTAGTGACCGATATATAGATCTAGTAAATTTGAAATAAATGTACTTTTTCTTGATTTGCAGATGACCGGCGCAATTAACAATATTCATTCTATCCCATATTAGCTGCTTGACGCTAAGATAAAATTGTTTAAAACGTTGCATTTTTCCACTAAGCGATGGGAATCTGCCATATTGCTTGTTTCGAAATTTGAGATAGTTTGGAATCCGAATCTGTTAGTAGATGGCGGTACATGTTGTCGCTTCCTTTGTAGTGAACGGAAGGCGTACAAGGTTGCACTGTACGTAGCCACTGCGAAATACGCACGTCAAATCTATCTAGGTCGACTTTCCCTTTAACCCTGTATATGATTCTGTAGACTCGTCCATTGACAAAGAAATAAACGGTTTATGTAATGTATAAAATGTTTACTTGTTTGCTGTATTTAATGCTTGTTTAAACATTATTATGATTCAATGCTTCGGATTTTTTACCTGCCAGATCCAGATACACCAATGATGGTAGCAAATTGGAAACACGGAAATATATTTAGTAAATTTTAAAAACAAAAATGTTAAAAGACGGGATTTGAACCCGTACTTGCAAAATAGAACTCAAACGTTTTACCACTAGACCACCTGAACAAAATAAAAATCAATGCTACACAAAAATCTATTGTTTTATAGACCTTTTCATTACGTCATTACATGGGCGCCGCCATTACGTACACGTATCAAAAATAAAAGTAGGGAACGTGAACTACACTGATTCAAAAGAAGAAATTGTGTTAGAACGAAAATATAGCAATCCTTATAGTTCGTGCAATAGCTCGTTATTTGTGCAGCTTCGCTACGAGACAATATAGACCGGTTGTAATGATGGACAACTACAGTGCCCCTCCTGGCGAACCGTAAGAGGTACGAAGTTTTGCCGATAGATGGTGCTAGGGGTACGTCTCAGCCAGTGTTGCCAGATTTAGTAATATTTTTTAAAGCCTTTGTCCTTTGTTGGACATTGTTAAACAATGCAGAAAACAATGAAAACTAGGACAAGCACTTTAAAAAAATTACTAAATCTGGCAACACTGGTCTCAGCTTTTATTGTGCCAACAGTATCATCCTATGTCAACGTGATTTTGAGTTTGAGCTGTTTGTGTCACTCTTTGTGTTGGTCGTGTTGCGATTCTTGATATTAAAGCTGAAGAAAACTGCGGTTAAAACCCACAGACTGTTGAAGGACGGTTTTGGTGAACAAGCTTTAGGCCAAACCCAAACATTTGAATGGTTTAGCACTACGGTGCCCGAGATTTCTAACTAACCTGAATGCCCAAAGGAGTCATACTGACTCCTCCCTTAAGAATTAATGTAGACATTTTTTCTTTCCTTTTAAATGTTAACCTTAAGTGTATACAAATACAATAACTACCAGATAATAAGAAAACCATTTTTTTTTAATTTTCCATTTGTTTCTAATTTTAAATACGAAAAATAAATTCCTGTGATGTTCAAAGGCTAGTTTGTGCGTTTTTTACCTTTTTTTTCTTAATTGTTTGGCCAGTTTCACAGAGGTAAAAAAAATTATCAGTAGTTACATTTCTTCCTTTGTCTACATAGGGTTGCATCAAACGCATGACCATATGGTCATACAAACGTTCATCATCGGGACGGGTTTCGTCTTTTCCTACATAAGGAAATGCATTTACAACTACTTGCGGTCTTTGTCAACAGCAAGCCAGTATTTCTGACCATACTTGTCAGGTTTCGATGCCATAAATTGGGTGAAGGGACATCTGGCTTTACTTGAGAACAACTGTTCATCTACTGTAATGAATGCACCAGGTCTGTAGCACGTTATGCAGTTTTCAATGAATCTGTTCAATACAACAGAAAACAAAGCAAATCAATCAGTATTCAATTTTTGAGAACGAACAGACCTATCATCGAATCGCAAATATCGTAAAATCTCACAGAAGCCATTTCTTGACATTGCCTTCTTACATGGCCGGCCAGGTGGCCGAGAGGGCTAGGGCGTAGGCTTTCTAGTTCTCGAGTCCGCCTGGCTGCGGGTTCGAATCCCGCCGTGGGCATGGATGTTTGTGTTTGTCCCGGGCTGCGTACTGTTATAACTTGTGTAAAAAGGCGCAAAATGACCTTTGTAGTCGACGCCAAAATTTCTGGAACCCCCCCCCCCTTCTTACACAAAGGAAGATCCCAAAGAGATGGCCATAAGGCATGGACAGGCTTATATTTAGCTCCAGCAACACAATGGGCATACATGATAGCGATAAAAGCTTCAAGCTCTGCGATAGTAAAAATAAATGCATTGCTCTTTGTTTGCCGATGTGCTTCTGGTACAGTACCTTGATAATGTGATCAAGGATACACTTGTCAATGAATAAGCGCCACGCACTAGCTGGATTTCCAGTAACAGCTGCTCTTTTCGCATACGCAGTAGGTCCATATGTCTCCTTCTGTTTTGAGTGCCTACCAGAAGTACAATCATCAGTTTTTATCAGCTCCCATGTGGTTCCATCAGGAGCAACCAAATTATCTTCACCATCTGCTGTATCACCATGTGGAATATTGCAACTTGACTGCTGTTTCCTCTTGAAACGCCACGACGTTGTCTTCGACGTCCTCTGAACCTCCAAGATCGGCCGACTGTAGGAACGCGTCGATAGCTCGGATTTCGGGGTGCTAAAATATAATTTCATAGTCATATTTTTGTTTCGAAGTTAAATTCAAAGTCTGTAAACGACAGATAAAAAAGTCAATGTAGCTATCTTCGTCCTGTCCCAGTGGTTCACAAACACTTGAAGAATCAGAGCTTTCGGAAAATTCAAACTACGAAGTACCATCATCTGTTTCACCTTCACTGTTCTCACATTCTGATTGATCTGAAGGAATATCTGGCAACATAGACAGCATTTCATCACTTTTCAGGGCCATTTCAAGCTGGCTTTTCAATCCACTCGTTTAGAAATGATAGGAATGAAAACAGCAATGCAGCTATCGAATAGTGAAACTAAAATTCTCAAAAAAGTGTTATTTTTTTTCTTTCTTCAAAAAGTGAAAGTGAAACTTATTGAAAATTAAATTGAAATGAGGTTCTCAAGAATTTCAGGACATAGAATAATTCAAAATAGAAGCTAACAGCCTTATGATTAGATTTGACAGCAGACTTAGAACTTAACCTAAGCATTTAACATAAAGAAGTCACATTGACTCCTCGGATATGCAAAGTAAATCATGAAATACTGTATTTCCGCAAAAAAAAAGTAATTTCCCCCCAAAAAAATTTTCTCCAGATATTTCTTCTGAATGTTACAGAAACAAATTTATTGCGAGTTAAAGTGATGAAATGAGTCATTTTGACTCCATCGGGCATCGCAGTATTAAGCGTTTCAAAGATGGCCGGGAGCCTGTGGAAGACGATAAGCATTCTGGTCGACCGTCAACAAGCACAATTTTAGAAATGATCACGAAAGTGCGTGACGTGATCCGAGAGGACCCAAGGCAGACCATCCACGACGTTTGTGATCGCTTGGACTGTCATACGGTACGTTGTGAGACGAATTGAGGGAAAACGTGAGGCACAAAAGGCCAGAGATGTGGAAGAAGAAAGACTGGCTGCTCCATCACGAAATTCTCCGGCACTAACATTGCTCGCTGTGAGGACTTCCTCAACAAAAATAGTATGACCGCTGTTCCTTGGCATCCTGCGAGTTCACTTCTTCCGAAAATTGAAATTGCGGTTAAAAGGGTGGCAATTTGATCACAGTGAAGTGATCCAAGCGAAATCCAAGCGTAATTCGCCAGAGGTTGATTTATCTAAGATCTCCTTGTGCAACAACCTTCAATCGTTCCTACCAGCGACGTCAAAGGAAAGTAGTAGGAAAAAAGTCTGAAGCCTCTCATTAAAGAGCTAAATGTAAGTTCTTCTAAGTGTACGTAGAGTTAAATTATTTAAGCAATAGCTGAGGTGCCCGTCTTCGCCGAGCTTTTCAAGGCAAAACGAAGGTGGGGTATCAGTATCTATCTACTCTAGGTATATACCAAAGTTGTTTAATGTTTGATCCTGGGACTTGTTAATTGTCATTGCATAAGCTGGGCGAACGGGAAATTGTCGACGGTGAAGTCTACATAATGATCAGTCGCCTGTAACGGTATTTTTGGTATTAAAACGAATTGCCTGCGTTATCCCCGCTGAGTATTGTAGCTTGTATTGAACCTGATTATTCGGAAGTGGCTGTTGTATTGTTTAATACTCAAAACGTTCAACCTAATGACCGTCGACCCTACAATTTACCGACAACTTCGGACGTTGCTGTGGTTTTTTACCTGGCAGGGAGTCAGTGCACATTGTGATATTATTTTGCGCCAGTGCACAGAAAGCAGAGTTCGTCATATAAACATAATGGATACTCCTACCACTAGTCATATAAACTCAATGGATACTCCTACCAATAGTCATATCAACCCACTGGATACTCCTACCTCTAGTCATATAAACCACTGGAACTCCTACTACTAGTCATATCAACCCACTGGATACTCCTACCACTAGTCATATCAGCCAGCTGGTAGTTCCTTCAACTAGAGTCAGAGTTTCACCATATCAAATTTCACCACTGCCAAAAGCAAAAGGCCCGATTCGACAGACCAAAATAAAACGTGGAAAGGCTTGTGAGATTACAAGCTCGCAAACAAACAAGCACTGACACAACAAAATGCTAAGAAACCCGCAGAGCAGAAGCTAAAGAAAAGAGGTAGGCCTAAGAAGAATCAGTGAAAAATACGAATCGATCGACGATGCAAATTGTTTGTATTGTTCAGAACTTTTTTCGCAGTGCCATTATGGGGAATGTTGGATTCAATGCTGTAGCTGCAAACAGTGGGGTCATGATAAATGTGCATCTGTAACTGAAAAAACTAAAAATTTCATCTGTAGTAATTGCAAGTGAATGATCCAATGTGCCCCGTAAAGGTATTCAATATGGACAAAGTGCAACTGTGTTCTTTTTTTAAATACAAAAACATCTGAATATAATTTTTTTGTTTCTTAATTATATAATAAAAATTGAATAACTAATGTGTGTTTGTAAAAAAATGGAATCATTTAACCAATTTTTGGTGGGTTTTTAGTAACCTAAAATTGACAGGTCCGTTATGCCTTCCTTTCCCCTATTAGGCAGGTCTTATTGAAGGGACAGACTAAATTACATGTTCAACATGCTAAAGACAAAAATTCGAATGTCTGTTTGGATCGATCTTTGCTACGGTTTCTAGGCATTCATCGAAATAAACATGTTCTCCGTTTCCATTGTTATACTTCATCCGCACTATCTGAACTAGCTTGAAGTAAACTAGTTTAGATGCTATTTGAAATCAGTTTTAGATTAAACTAGTTGGAGAGCTAAATATACTTCCGCACTTGAAATAGTTCGAACGAGTTAAAAACATGTGCTCAATGCCTCATGGTGTTGAAACGAGCAAACAAGCATTCATTTCCCGAGCGTGAGCGATTTCAAAATTTCATCACTAGGTGTCCTTCTTTCTCTATAAACAAGCAGAAAGCCAGCTGTTTCAATTGTATTATATGTGCTTTTGTAACCATGATAAATTCAAAAATAAATAAAAAAATATTATGTAAATTTTTTTTTAATAAAGAACTACTAGAATTTTATTTAGAACCTAACAAATCGTATTTGGGTATTATTACTTAGATAAACTAATATAATTAAGTTAGGCAACCGAAATGCCTAGGACCGATAGGATTTTAAAGCATTCGAGAACGAAAAGGAAAGCATTTGATTTGTAAAAAAGCCTTAAGTTGTTAAGAATTAGATGAGGTTGCTAAGGAAGCCTCTGGTTGCTAAGCAAGGCGTACTTCTAAGGGAAATGTATAGTTCAAACTGAATAAAACTACTGAAAAGTTGAATGGAAAAAGTGGCAATTCTCTATAGATTATTAGAACATATACGAATCCTTTAATTTGTAAGCATTCCTATTTAATGAAATAAGCGTTAATTGTTGAAGCGTTCTGTGTAAGGGTCAGTTCTTTCTTCATAAACTATTGCCAAAGCTTTTCTACGTAAGCAAATACCATTGAAGGAATGATTAGCTACTAGCTATTGTTAAAATTTGCCTAAAGCAAACTAACTACTGATAATATAAGGTATAAGTAATTACATGCCATATCTTAGCAATGAAAGTTTCCAATGGTTTCATAATGGTGATCATTAAAACAAGAATCATGGAACCAAATTAGATTATCATTAATTTAACGTTATATTCATTCATGACACATCATTCCAAGTCGTTTGATATATTACATGCCATAGTTCAGCATTGAAAGTTCCAATCAACCATAATGGGTCCACTAAACCAGCTGCATTTGAATCAATTTCGACTATCATTAATTTTACGTTATATTCATTCATGGCAGCTCATTCCAAGTCGTTTGATATAATACATGGCATATCTTAGCATTGAAAGTTTCCAGTGGACCATAATGGTACCACTAAACCACATACCCTTGAACCAGTTCTGACTAATATTGACCATCAAGGAAGATCATCACGTGTTTTCACTTAATTCACAAGCCTTTTCTCTGCTTTAGCTATGGAATGCCAAAGAGAGAACAGCATTTGGCAGTGCACAGGCCATTTATACATGGAATTGTATTGTGGAAAACGTGGTCCCCTATATTATTTGTGATCTTTTGAACCGGAAGTAGTTCACCGATTTTTTCCACCAACGAAGTCAGTCTTCCGATTTCCCTAAGTTGTCGAATCGCGAAAACGGAAGTCGAAAATTCGGAAGCATTGGAAAGCTAGAGCACCAACAGACAGACGGACGGACGCACATTGTGAAAACATAACTAACTATCGGTCCTAAAAAATACTAGGCTTATTGGGCAAAAATTAGCGTTATTGTTACACAAAATGTTTGGTTATCAGCTGTCAACCTTTATTATACAAAAAATGAAATAAATTAAATTTTCGATGAAATAAAATTTTTTGTCAGTTATTACTTAATTTTTATTAGGACCGATAGGTACTTATATTTTTACAATGTGCGTCCGTCCGTCCGTCTGTCTGTCTGTTGGTGCTCTAGCTTTCGAACGCTTCCGAATTTTCGACTTCCGTTTTCGACAACTTAGGGAAATCGGAAGACTGAGTTCGTTGGTGGAAAAAAATCGGTGAACTACTTTCGGTTCAAAAGGTCAAAAATAATATAGGGGACCACGTTTTTCACTATACAATTCCATATATAAATGGCATGTGCATTGCCAAACGCTGCTCTCCTATTAAGATTCTATGGCTAAAGCAGAGAAAAGTCTTGTGAATTAAGTGAAGACACGTGATCGTCTTCCTTGATGGTCAATATCAGTCAGAACTGGTTCAAGGGTGTGTGATTTAGTGGTACAATTAAGGTCCACTGAAAACTTTCAATGCTAAGATATGACATGTATTATATCAAAAAGTTTGAAATAACATGTCATGGTTGAATATTAAAGTAAAATTAACGAGAGTCGAAATAGGTTCAATGGTATGTGGTTTCATGGAACCAGTATGGTTCAGGGGAAACTTTCAAAGCTCAGATTTGGCATGTAATATATAAAACAACTTGGAATGATGTGCCATGAATGAATATATTATTAAATTATTAATAGTCGAAATCGGTTCAAAGGTACCTGCTTTTCGTGGAACCATTATGGTTCACTGGAACTTTCAATGCTAAGATATGGCATGTAATATATCAAATGATTTGCAATGACGAGTCATGATTGAATATAATGTAAAATTAATGATAATTGAAATTGTTTCCCTGATTCGTGTTTTAATGATACCATTATGAAACTATTGGAAACTTTCACTGCTAAGATATGGCATGTAACTACTTACGCTTTATATTATCAATAGTTAGTTTGTGTTAGTCAAATTTTAACAATAGCTAGTAGCTACTCATCCCTTCAATGATACATGCTTACGTAGAAAAGAATTGGCAATAGTTTTTCAAGAAAGATTATTAAATAGTAATGCTAACAAATTAAAGAATTCGTATATGTTCTAATCTATAGAGAAATGATACTTTCTCCTTTTAAGTTTTCAGATAGTTTTATTCAGTTTGAACTATACGTTTCCCTTAGAAGTACGAATTGCTTAGCAAACAGAGGCTTCTTTAGCAACCTCATCTAATTCATAACAATGAAAGGCTTCTTTAGAAATCAAATACTTTCCTTTTCGTTCTCGAATGCTTTGAAATCCTATCAGTCCTGGGCATTTCGGTTGCCTAACTTGTTATTATTAGGACCGATAGGTATTTATGTTTTCACAATGTGCGTCCGTCTGTTCGTCCGTCTGTCCGTCTGCCTGTTGGTGCTCTAGCTTTCGAACGCTTCCGAATTGTCGACTTCCGTTTTCGCCATTCGACAACTTAGGGAAATTGGAAGACTTACGTTGGTGGAAAAAATCGGTGAAATACTTCCGGTTCAAAAGGTCACGAATAATATAGGGGACCACGTTTTTCACTATACAATTCCATGTATAAATGGCCTGTGCCCTGCCAAATGCTGTTCTCTCTTTGGCATTCTATAGCTAAAGCAGAGAAAAGGCTTGTGAAAAAAGTGAAAACACGTGATGGTCTTCCTTGAAGATCAATATCAGTCAGAATTGGTTCAAGGGTATGTGGTTTAGTGGTACCATTATGGTCCATTAGAAACTTTCAATACTAAGATATGACATGTATTATATCAAACAGCTTGAAATAACATGTCATGGTTGAATATTACCGTAAAATTAATGATACTCGAAATAGGTTCAAATGGTATGTGGTTTCATTGAACCATAATGGTTCAGTGGAAACTTTCAAAGCTCAGATTTGGCATGTAATATACCAAATAACTTGGAATGACGTCTCATGAATGAATTTAACATAAAATTAATTATTTACGAACTTGGCTCAAACGCACCTGGTTTAATGGAACCATTATGGTTCATTTTAAACTGGCAATGCTAAGATACTGCATGCAATATATCAAACAACTTAGAATGAGGTGAGATGAATGAATATAACGTAAAATTAATGATAATCGAAATTGGTACCAAGGCAGCTCGTTGAGTGGACCCATTATTGTTCATTGGAACTTTCAAAGCTGAAATATGGCATGTAATATACCAAACGACTTAAATGATGTGTCATGAATGAACATAACGTAAAATTAATGATAATCTAATTTGGTTCCATGATTCATGTTTTAATGATACCATTATGCAACCATTGGAAACTTCCAATGCTAAGATATGGCATGCAATTACTTATACCTTATATTATCAGTAGTTAGTTTGCGTTAGGCAAATTTTAACAATAGCTATTAGATAATCATTCCTTCAATGGCACTTGCTTACGTAGAAAAGCTTTGGCAATAGTTTATGAAGAAAGAATTGACCCTTACACAGAACGCTTCAACAATAAGTTGATTTAAGTAAAGATGGCAGCACCTACGCTTTATGTATCTGAGGCTATGACGCTATGGTCGAAATGAGGAGTAAAAATGCGGAGTAAAATAGGTTGATTTTAGTAAAAATGCATAAAGCACCTACACTTTATGCATCTGAGGCTATGACGCTTTATCTCGGCAATGTTAAGAATGCTGTAAAAGAACATGCATGTAAATTGTTCAGTTCCACAGTGTTCGAACAATAATGTTAAAAGCAAAAATCTGAAGTTTCATGGATTTCCTACAGATCGAAAAATTCAGTGAGGTTAAATGAGATGTCGTAGCCTAACCCAATATCGTCTCTTTCGTAAATCGTAATTCATTATAAAGATTGCTCACTGTTAGTCAATACTTGTTTATTCCCGTCAGTTTCCGCTCCTATTAACTGAAGCTTTTATTTCAAGTCTTTAACTTTCATCTTCACTAAACTTTTATAAATAAACTAGAACAAAATTCATAAACCGTAGGGGATGCCATCTGGCGGATAGATTTGTCATTTAAATCAACCTATTAACGCTTATTTCAGTAAATAGGAATGCTTATAAATTAAAGGGTTCGTATATGTTCTAATCTATAGAGAATAGCTACTTTTTCCATTTAACTTTTCAGGTAGTTTTATTCAGTTTGAACTATATATTTCTCTTACAAGTACGCCTTGCTTAGCAACCAGAGGCTTCCTTAGCAACCTCATCTAATTCTAACAACGAATGGCTTTTTTACAAAGCAAATGCTTTCCTTTTCGTTCTCGAATGCTTTAAAATCCTATCGGTCCTGGGCATTTCGGTTGCCTAACTTGTTTATACATGAATGTGAACTTTAGAAAGCATATAACACGATATAACGTCTCCAGACTATTATAATCAATAATCTTTCTTGATCTGCCCCTGTTGCAGCGGCTAAATTTTAATGCAACTATCTGTACCTTGAACGTAAACGTGATTACAAACATAAGTAATGTACCTATTGTTGCTGGTCAGTTACTTAAAAATATCAAAAACTAAAAACCTCCTTCTGCTTTAGTGAATAGCTTGTCTAAGAAAGCAATGGGTCGCCTATTTCTTTTTTCATAAGTGAACTTAATACTAGAAACCTGATTATTTAAAATTTCGACAAAATCTTCTATGCTGGATTTGGAAGTGTCAAAAATACTAAATACGTCGTCAACATATCTAACCTGAGGCTAAGGTCAAAAACCCTCACCGGTGAGAGAATGATGACGTAATTTCTCACTGGGCTAACCGTCTTTTTCTCGGTGAGGACGGTGAGACTAACCGGTTAGGCATAGCAGCACTAACTGGCGTTTCTGACCGCGTTAAAATGACGTCACAGTTTTCTCACCGGGATTTCTGACCGACCAAACGCTAACTCTTCTCACCGGTGAGAGTTTTTGACCTTAGCCTTAGTATCTGGGAAATATGAAAAAGTCAAGCAAAAAATTCTTTAAAAAGGTGTTTATTTTAGGTTTCTTACTGAAGAAGATCACAATTGTGATCGCTAAAAAAAGCTTCTCTAAAATTTGTTTTAGTTTAATATGCACTAAGAGATACTTCGATTTCGTTAAGCATTATCATTGTGGAAGACATCTATATTGGAACTAACTATATTGAAACTGTAACACCATCTCTGGTCATACCCGGTTGATTACATACTCCCTCTATAACATTATGTCTTAATGATAAAGAAGTTGACTTAAAGAATTAGAATGCTTAGCATATGATAATGCTTTGGTCTAACTAAGTTCTGTTCTGATTTCACATACGGTATTCAATTTTAACAACATTTTGCTCGTTCATTTCACGACTAAAGTGATAAACAATATCAAAATGCTTAGCTTTATTATTAATACGATTCTTAGCATAATGAATTGTTATTGAGTATCACAAAACATTATAAAAGTTGTTTTTTAACATAGTTTGCATGCTAAATGCTAAATTGTTCGTATAGAGTAAAAGCTGGTATCGTGACCCCCTGCCCAATAAATTGCCTCCCCCCCCCCCGGCCCAATAAATCAACTATTTATGCATCTAGGAAGTGGATAAAATATCTAATAAAAATAATTAGTTGAAAAATATAACGTATAGATATCCTTTCCTGTTGACTCATCTGTTGTCAGTAAAGCATACTATCAGAGTAAGATAGTGACGAAACGTTTTCTTGTCGAATGTTTTTTTTTGTTTTTACTATTATAGAAATGTGCAAACGAGACCGTGGTTGTAATATATAACTGGTAATGTTCCGTCTTTGACATATTAAAGGTAAACTCATGTTAGCTTTTTACCTTAGACCCTATTATTTTCTTTTGTCAACCTCAGTGCTTTTCTTTTAATTTGGTCACCTGTCGTTGTTCAAGTTAATTCAAAATATATGGTTTGTAATCAATAATTTGGTTTCATCATTTTATTTGATAATGAATATGGTCTCCATGGAAGAGGCAGTGCTGTCCAGGCAGTGTACGAGGGAGGAGCAGTCATAAAAGAGCCCAGAGAGCGGCTACACTACGACCAGCATTAACAAAGAAGAAAAAGGAAATTATATATAATGATTCCGAATCAGAAGATGCCCTTAACCTGAACGGAATACCTGAAAAATGGACGATAATTTCATCTTTTGCGATGGTAACAAAAAATAAAATACGATAGCCGGAGTGAAGAATGGGTACAATGCCAAAGGTGGCAAATGTGAGCTCATAGTGACTATGCTGGATCAGTAGGACTTTAATTATCTTGATTTCTTCATGTTTAGATTTTTTATAGCAGGAAGAGTATTTGGACTGACCAAAAACTGACCAAAAACTGACCAAAAACTGACCAAAAACTGAGTATTCAAAAATTTTGAGCATTTTATTTATTTACAAAAATGGTATCTCGTCAATAACTCCGAGCGGACTTGGCTAATCTTCAAGCTTTCTAAAACTTCCACAAATTTTGGATCCCAGCTGTTTCTAATTTATTTAATCAGTTTTGAAACGGAGTGACCTTTTTAATAAACATGTTTAGCAACACCTGACTTCTCCATTCTCCCGAACTTAATATTGCCCATGTTTTCCTTCTCCCTAATTTCAATATTAGGTCGCGTCTGGCACCCGATAAACCCTTCTACAAGATTTTTTCCTATTCAAACCTTCCGACTTCATAACTTCCTGATTTTTTTGAAGCCGGGATCTTGTCCTATGGGTTACTCAACAAGTGCTTCACCGAATTGGGATTCCCATGGGCAACTTTAAAATTAAATTCCTTCAAGACACGACCCAAACCCTGCGTGAGGCGCTTATGGAATGGAAGGTTTATAAATATTTGAACCGAACTAGAATTTTTTGAAATTGTCAGATCGTCTCTCTTCTTCTTGGCCTTTAGCTTTCTAAGTATGTCTCCTATTGTTTTTTCTTTGAACCCCTTGAAATATGCAATCTTTTTTATGCAACCCAATATTGTTTTTTCTTTCTTTTTCAAAATTTTCCTTTGACACAGATATGTCGTATACATATCTAAACCAAGTATCTGGGAATTATGAAAATGTCAAACAAAAAACTCTTAAAAGGAGCTTATTTTAAGTTTTTTACTGAAGAAGATCACAATTGTGATCGAAAAAAGCTTTGTTAGTTTAATATGGACTATACACTGTCCAACGAAAGAAAAACAGAGCGTGTCTAATTAAATTCCCAATTTCAATTGTTAGACATTGTTGCTAAATAAAATTAACAATGAGTAACAATTGAAATTGGGAATTTAAGTGGACACGCCCAGTTTTTCTTTCGTTGGACACAGTGTAAGAGATAATTCGTTTTTTGATAATTTGTTCATGTTTATTGAATTTTTTTTCTTTTTATGACAGTAAAATTCTGATTATTGTTAGTTCACCAAAACATGCCTACCTAAATGCCACTATGATTTTTCATTTGGCGATGAGTCTTGCATTTAATTTTGAAACTGTAACTCAGGCATAATTTACGTTATTACTTTGTATATTAACATATTTATCAGAAATAACGTACGAAATTGTTAAACTTTTGAAATAGTTTTCACGTGTAAGTGACGCATGTGAATAAATTATTATTATTATTATTATTATTATTATTATTATTATTATTATTATTATAAAATTATGCATTAATAACCGAGCTTATTGTTAACTGGTCTTCAGATTAAAGTTTATGAATTCGTTGAATCATTCATATTAGATTTAATCTTCTTTGAACATCAGATTTGACGAATGGTCGTCGGAAAAAATACATTTGTAAAAAATAAAATTTTCATTAATGAAGACAATGAGATCTTGTGGCAGTCTGAAAGCTTTAGGAGAGTTAAAAACTTAAAATTCTTGAAAAATAGGATTATATTTTTGACATTGTCAATGGCATTAAAGAAGAAGAGTCTGAAAAATTCGATATAACGGATTAACAAGCGATGTTGCACGGATACTGAAGACAGCATTCTCTTCCGATGAGAGGCGGCGAATTCCTGAAGAGTAGACGAGTAAAGGAACGCCTAACCCTTCCGAATGAAAAGCAGGAAACAGGTTCGATCGATGCAACGAAAATTCTTAAGGCCCGTCAGCTTCAGTTGAAGACTGATGAGCTTGGACGTTTTGGTGGGGAAGCTAAGCCAATATTTCCCGTCGAAATTCCCGGGAGAAAGTTTTGCAGCTGTAACACAGGAAATCCTTCATAGAAACAAATCGAAAACAGATTGGAGTCGAATTCAGTTCACTTCAACGTGAAGCACTCAAACTTACAATACAAGTAACATAAATTTAGACAGAATTTAATCGTAAAATAAAGATTTGAGCAACATAACAAATAATCTAAAATTTAGGAATTATTATTATTATATGCTTTATTATATGCTTACTAGAAGAGGCACCCGGCGTTGCCCAGGATAATTACAGTTGTAGGTAAACAGAACAAACTGAAGAAGTTAAATAAAATCTCAAACTGGTTATCAGTAATTCTACAATTTCCTGCCGTAGACGAAGCTCCCGTTGTTCAGATATTCCAACACCCGGATAATTTTTTTTTTCTCTGAGCAATACTGTTTCTTTTCTTCAGTGCCATTTCGATGGATATGAATTAACATATAAGTCGAAAGATTATTAAAGAACCATAATACTGCGTGCTTGTTGATTTGATAAGTCGTGTTGATGTATGCTTTCTTATCGGCTATGTCGTAAACTGTGCCCTTATACATATAAAAATAGACAAAGCTCTCTTTCCTCCGAAGTTTCCCTTGCCCTTGCAATTAAAAATTATATTAAGCCTTGCAAGTATAATTTCAAGGATGTTCCCAATTATCGGTTAGTCCCTTAGAAAAATCCGAAAAACAGGAATTCTAGCTGATATACCGAGACTTTATTTAACCCCTTGTTGACCTGCCTCAGATTAAAGTGATATCCATCTTCACCGCCGAAGTACTTCACTGGTTACTTTAGACCTAAGTTTTTCTTGCCCTTGACGTAGAAGCTCTCATACCCTCTTGTTCTATTAGGAACTCCTGTTGTTCAGATGTTTCCAATGGCCGTATAGCTTTTTCTGTTTTAGCTGCAGAGTTTCTCTGACCAATACTCGTTCGTTCTTTTTCCTTTCCAGACACATAAATTTTTGCCAGTCGTCTGAACTTTTGATAGGAAGCTCAACGGAGACAAGTGTGACTCCTTTGCCTCCTCGTTAGATGCTGACTTATTTAAGTCCTGTCACTGCCTCATCATTTTCTGCTCATTATCTTTCTTTCTATCTATCTATCTATCTTCTATCTATATATATAACTAGCAGAGGTACCCGGCGTTGCCCGGGATAATTACACTTGTAGGTAAACAAAACATTCTAAAAAATTAAATTATAACTCCCAATTCGTTAAATAATAACTCAATCAATACAACACTCTCCATTCTACGAAAAATACGAAAGAAAGAAATTCTAGGTGATATACCGGGACTTTATCTAAACTCTTCTTGACTTGCCTCACCACTGCGGAGCATCACCAGATACTTTAGACTCAAGTTTTTCTTTCCCTTCACGTAGAAGCTCTTATACCCTCTTGCTTATTCGAAATTCCCGTTGTTGAGATTTTTCAAATGCCCGTATAGCTTTTTCTGTTTTAGTTGCAGAGTTTCTCTGACCAATATTAATTCTTTCTCTTTCCTTTCCAGACACATAAATTTTTGCCAGTCGTCTGAACGTTTGATTGGGAACTCAAGGGAGACACGCATGACTCCTTTGCATCATCAACAAACACTGCCTTATTAATGTGCTGTCACTGCATCATCATTCTATGCACATTATTATTAATTCTTGGAAACGAACGTTCAATCATCGTATCATCAGCATCTAAGATTCCAAAATATACACATTCCCACAGAATATAGTCAAAATGTATTTTTAGGAAATGTTTGGATCTGAAGGAGTTCTTACAATCTGCTCAATACAAAACGGAGCTAAAGGAGTGCTTCCTCTGTCGTCTTTCCACTCTTTCTCAATGAGTCTGCTAACTTTCCATTATCTCCAGTTACTGATTATTTTTAAAGATTTTCAAGAAATTGTTAAGTACTAAGAAATCTCTTTTCTAAAAAAAAGCCTGAATAACAGGAATTCTATGCATTGTTACAAATTCAACCTTATTCATATTGAACAAACTTTGCCTTTCATTGTTGGCCATGAGATATATATTTTTTATCCCTGCATAGCATTGGTGCATTGCGTGTTGATAGCATTGTTGATACCTATTGTTGCACAAACTTTTACTTGCATTGTTGGCCATGAGAAATGTATTGTTGGTCCCTATAGATTTTTCGTGAATTGCGTGTTGACACCATTGTTTATACGTATTGTTGCACAAACTTTGCCTTGCATTGTTGGTCATGAGACATTTCTCATTAATATGCCTTGCCATAATCATGATTATCGATTTATTATATATAATTATTATTTTTTCGAAATCTGAAGTAGACTTCGAACCTTTCTCATAGTTTGAAGGTCAAGTATGCAAAATTTCATCAAGATTAGAAAAAAACTGTAGCTTTGTATAAGAAACAAACAAACCCACAAACAAACAAACATCCTTCTTTATATATATACTAGGTGATATGCCCGGCGTTGCTCGGTCTGTTTATTTGATGAAATTTTGATGGCGTTTCTCTTGCGCCATCTCTTGAGGAAACAAACAAACATAAATCAAGATATATTATATTTACCCCACCCCTTCCCTTTGGGGACATGTAAACCTTACTCTGAACCTAACGAACATATGGTGCGAATATGAGCTCAATCTGATAAGTGGTTCAAAAGTTTTTAGAACATTTACAGACGCACCCTGAACCTGAATTTTTATATATATATATATATAGACTAGCAGAGGACCCGGTGTTGCCCGGGATAATTACACAGTAGGTAAACAGAACAATCTCAAACTGATGTGTTTTTTGGAAATAAACTGTAATAGGTTATGCACGGCTAAAACGTGCCAAACACATAAACACACACACACTCACACCCTAACTCACACACATACACACACACACAGAAAAAAACACAAACACACTTTTTCCAATCGTCTGAATGCTTGTTAGGGAGCTGAAGGAAGACACGTGTATCTCCTTTGCCTCATCGAGAGAGACTGCCGTATCTATATCGTCTACTATATCCATTTCCTGTTCATTGTTACTAATTCTTGGAAACGAATGTTCTGTCATTGCATCATCATTTTATGTTCATTATTATAATTTCTTTGAAATGAACTTTCTATCATTGCATCATCATTTTGTGCTCATTGTTATTGGTATATTGCGTGTTGATACCATTGTTGCACAAACTTTGCCTTGCATTGTTGGTCATGAGATATTTCTCATTAATATGCCCTGCCATAACAATGAATATCGATTTTTTATATATAATTATTGTTTTTTCGAAATCTCAGGTAGATAGTGACCTTCCTCATGCTTTGAAGGTCATGTATGCGAAATTTTAACAAGATCGGAATAAAACTGTAGATTTGTATAAAAAACAAACAAACAAACCCACAAACAAACAAACATCCTTCTGTATATATATAGATAGATATTGCAAACTTTAATTTAATTTTTTGAGATTGTTCTGTTTACCTACAAGTGTAATTATCCCGGGTAACGCCGGGTACCTTTGCTAGTCTATATATATAAAGAAGGATGTTTGTGGGTCTGTTTGTCTGTGGGTCTGTATGTTTTTTATACAAATCTACAGTTTTATTCCGATCTTGATAAAATTTCGCATACATGACCTTTAAAGCATGAGGAAGGTCACTGTCTACCTCAGATTTCGGAAAAATAATAAATATCGATAAAAAATCGATATTCATGGTTATGGCAAGGCATATTAATGAGAAATATCTCATGACCAAGAATGCAAGGCAAAGTTGGTACAACAATAGGTATCAACAATGGTATCAGCACGCAATTCACAAACACACTGCATGAACCAACAATATATATCTCATGACTAACAATGAAAGGAAAAGTTTGTGCAAGTGTAATTATCCCGGGCAACGCCGGGTACCTCTTCTAGTATACGTATATAAAGAAGGATGTTTGTTTATTTGTTTTTTATACAAATCTACATATATATTGTAGCGTGCCTTTTTGAACCTCTACTCGCTCTTTAAGTGGAGCTTTTTTTTTATTTTTTTTTCTATCAAAATATTTCTTCTAGCTTTAGAATTTTATTAGCTTTTTCCTAATAATTTTTTAATTTTTTTGCGATCGCGATTGTTGTAATTTGTATCCCCTTTTCTTCGTCATTGTTGGAGTTTAGCTAATGTCGCGTTCGTCGCGCTCGTCCGTGTCGCGTGCGCTCTTCTTTTTTTGCTGCTGCCGCTTTTCAGTTGGGTTAGTCAGTCTGGCCTTGGTCCTAGCCTCTTCGACTTCGCTCTTTAAG
>JAHWFO010096747.1:7936-10817 GCA_023313115.1 Rhysida immarginata | reverse complement strand
AAATCGTGCAGGAAAGTGGAAATTCACAGATTTGGGTGTTTTCGGAGAAAAAAACAGTAAAATTTAGTCAAAAGTGTGCATCCACGAAATGCAGCAATTTTCAGTGGAAATCAGTAAAATATTATCAAAAGTGTGCATCTACCTGGGAATCAACACATTTGAGTGGTTTTTTAAGGAAACCAGGAAAATTTGGCCAAAAGTGTTGACGAAAGTGGAAATCAACAAATTGGGGTGGTTTTTGATAGAAACCAAGAAAATTTGGTGAAATGTATTAACGAAATTGGTAATCTGCACGTTTGGTTGGCTTTCGGCAGAAACCAGGAAAATTTGGCCAAAACTGTGCACAAAACTCGAAATCAACACATTTGGTTGTTTTTCTGTGGAAGACAGTAAAATTCTCCCAAAATGTACAGAAAACTGGAAATCCACACATCTGGCTGTTTTTCGATAGAGAAGACGAAAATTTAGTCAAAAGTGTGCTCAAAACTGGAAATTGACAAATTGGGGCGATAGGCGCATAGTAAAAGGTGAACCTGCGGAAGGATCATTATTGTAAGATTACTTTTAAAACTCGCAACGAGTCGCACGTCCGTACTCGAACCCGTAGACCGCTTCTGACAGTCGCGGTAAAGCGGGCTAACAGTAGGTGCGTACTGCGTAGCAGTTTTTCCGCTAAACCCTGAAGACCAGGCAATGAATCCCAATGTTCTGTTGGGAGTCTGGCGGCAGTCATGAGACTGAGACCGTGTCTGTAGGCTGCGACAGGTTGAGGAAACAGCCAGTTCCTCCAGAGGCTCTGATGACTTGTTTCGATGCATTCGTCTGTACCGAACAGCTTGCACGGCTGTGTGGGAGAAAGCTCGGATGTACAAGAAGGCAGAGTGTCTGTTCTTGGGGCGATGGTTGGGCCCTGCCACACGCTCTCTAGTCAAAGAGAGATGGTACGGAAGGAACGGTGATGCCAAGTGGCAGCCACTGGAACCATAAAAAGCCGAAGGGTTCTGGTAAGGCTTGGCTGCCGACAGCTGCGTTGGCCGTTGTTTCTGGGTTGGCATGGGTTTGCGTGACGGCTCTCGAGCCGGCTGCTCTCCTCCCTAGATTTCTTTTAATCTTTAAGCACGGGTACCTATCCCGATGACCGCGTCGTTCTGGCCATGCACGCGCAACTTCGCAACGTCCTGCGAAAGCGTGCGGGGACGACTGCCAGTTTTCCCATAGCGTGAGTGTTCCCTGCTAGCGACTGACGCAGAGGTACCGTCTCGTTACTTGTCTGTTGGAGAAGGTGGGCAAAGGGCTTTCGCATGTAGATTCTGAAAGCTACTTCTGCCTTCCCCGCGAGATTTTCACGTTTAGTGGGACAGTCACGGGGCTATGCCCTACTGGTCGCTCGAAATTGGCACATCGAAGCAGCTCGCCTTGAAGGGTTACTGCCTTGGGTGCCAGCCAGTAGGGAGAGAGGTTTAAAGAGCTTCGGTTGCAGTTCTGCAAACTATGCAGAAGCCAGAGTGTGGCCGCCACAAACGGTAGGGCGACTGCTGCTATCCCATCCACTTTTGACAAGCGCCTAGTGTCTATGAACGCTGAGGAAAAGCGTCTAGTGGAGGTCTGTGGGACGCAGTCGTTACCCTCCTTGGCCCCGCACGCAAAGCGCTTCGGGCACTTTGGTTTGTTCTGCGCGGAAGCACAGCGATAGGGCCGCCCGGCACCCTTTCTCAAACCTCGGTTAAATATTTTGTCCGCCAACCGAGAGGATTCCCATGGCCGGTTGGAATCCAGCTAGACCAGAATCTAGGTCGTTTGAGGGTCCATGTTGGTTTGTAGATGCGTCTACAGCAATGGACTGCTCGTGAACGAAAGAGACTATTTTTGTTTAATACAACTCCGAGCGGTGGATCACTCGGCTCGTGGGTCGATGAAGAACGCAGCCAACTGCGTGAAGTAATGTGAATTGCAGGACACATTGAACATCGACATTTCGAACGCACATTGCGGCCCCGGGTTTCTCCCGGGGCCACGCCTGTCTGAGGGTCGGTAAATTTGTACTCGCGGGTCTGACATGTAAGCCAGGAAGACCCTGCGTCTCGTTGGAGAACGTCTTTCCTCACTGAGGAAGAGATGCCTCCAGCTAGAAATATATTGAAGGTTCAAAGCCTGAAAATTGGTGGCTGGCTCGTGGACAGAGAGTGTTTGAATGCCGCGGAAAAGTAGAGGATGGCAGGGCTCCAGAGAGAGCGCTTCGGCCTGACTCTTAGTCCGTCTGCGGTCCTCTTGTCATCTCTTTGCTTCTTGAGCTCCCGTCCGCGCACTGCTTTGTGGTTTTCCCATGACGTTGTGCGTTCTGAAGGGCGTGGTGCTTTGGTCTGAAAACGGGGCAAGGAAAAAGGAGGCAGCCTCTTGTGTCCATGCCGTCACTAGAAATCAACTCGACCTCAGATCAGACGAGATAACCCGCTGAATTTAAGCATATAAGTAAGCGGAGGAAAAGAAACTAACGAGGATTCCCCTAGTAACGGCGAGTGAACGGGGAAGAGCCCAGCGCCGAAGCCCTCGTCTCTATCGGACGACGGGCAATGTGGCGTTTGGGAGGAGCTTCTCCCGGCAGATCGCGGAAGCCTAAGTCCCCCTGACCGGGGCCACTGCCCATGGCGGGTGCAAGGCCCGTTTGGCTTCTCGTTGTGTCTGCCGGACGGCTCTCTCCCTGGAGTCGGGTTGCTTGGGAGTGCAGCCCTAAGTGGGTGGTAAACTCCACCGAAGGCTAAATACTTCCACGAGACCGATAGCAAACAAGTACCGTGAGGGAAAGTTGCAAAGAACTTTGAAGAGAGAGTTCAAGAGTACGTGAAACCGCTCGGAGGCAAACGGGTGGGCCCTCGAAGGTCGA
>JAHWFO010096747.1:436-2936 GCA_023313115.1 Rhysida immarginata | reverse complement strand
GATGAGACTAGCAGTAGCAGCAGCAGCAGCAGCCGCCCGTCCGCGGGCGAAAGTCCGGGGCCTGCCGTTCCACGCCTGGCGTCTTCGTTCCATACCAAAACGCTGAGAAGCGGGAAAGTTTTACAACCGAGCAAACCAGAAGAACGGTTCTTCGAACTCTATTCGTTGCACATCGAGGACACCAGTAAATACTGGAAGGCGAAAGTTGGCTTGGCCAGAGTTATAATCGGATTTATATACGAGATGGCGGGGCAAAAGCTAGAACCTACCCTGGGCGGACCAACCAATTGGGTACCCCTGTTCGACATCCGTGCGGTCGAGGAAGCCATAAAGGTGTTCGAGGAACAACGCAAGATTCGCCCACAAACTCTTAAGAAATACCTCACGGCTTTGACGGAGTGCTTAGCCGCACAGCTGCAGAGAATTGAGGGCCTGTCCGACCCGAATTTCCGCTTGAAAATCGAACAGCTGTGCGAATGTCTAAAGCAAAGAGCCAGGGCTTCCCTTCACAGGGGGCGAAACCAAACGCAAGACCATCTCTACGAGACCATCCGCGGAGACGTCGATGAGGAGCGAGCGAAACACGCCCTCACCGCGGCACTCAGGAGCCCGGACGTGGCAGCCACCGTCAAGAGCCTGCTGTGCAAAGCGAACTTAAGACCGAAAGAGCGCAACTATCTCATCGGATTCTGCGCCGCGTGTGTCTCGCTCGTTCAGGGCAAAAGGCCCGATGTCCTTTGCAATTTAACCCTCCACGAGTATCTAACGGCGAAAACCGTCAGCGGATCAAGAGTGGCGCTGGTACGGCACCACAAGACTGAAAAGCAGGGAGGCAGTGCCATCGTGATAGAAGGATTGCTCGCCGACGTCCTGGATTGGTTCCGCCGTGAAGGAGAGCGTCAGAATCCGCCCAGGGAACCGGCGGAAAGCCTTGTGTTCAATTCCGAAGGAAGGCCGCTGAAACGTATCGACCGCCAGCTCACCATGTTACAGGCGAAGCACGGGCTACCCGTCGTAGGAGCTCGCGATGCTCGAAGGATTCTGAATTCGCTAAGCGTGATGTCCGGATCGCCGGGCTCGTTCATACACCGGTACCTGAACCACTTTCCCTCAACAGCCGCCCAACACTATCAAGCGGGCAACGCCACCTTTTATCAGAGCGCGTACTGCAAGGTAAACAGTTTTCTGAACATTGTGCCTTCGGAAGGCGTGACCCCTTCGGAAGACGCTTCCAGCATAAGCGAAGGAGAAGATGAGAGCCAAGGCGAGGAGCAAACGGACTCAGATGACAGCGCATTTTAACCTATTAAATTGTTATTAAATAAATGAATAAATCTGTATGTAACCTAACTAACTAACTTTCTCAACACACTTGCTAAGGGACAGGTGAACAAAGCTCGAATGGGCGTCCTGGAGCACGGGGCTGGCTGTAGCCCCCTTCCCGAGATGCGCGCCGGAAAGCCCCGCAAGCAAGGAGCGTGCGTACGTACTTCTATAAGACCGATTGTGCGCCGGACAGCACGCGGCGGGGCCAGGCAGCGCCCCCCGGGGCTCTCTGGGGCACGTGGGAGAACTAGCGGGCCGTCTTTAGCCCACACGTTTTGCTAGAAGGCAGGTGAACAAAGCTTGAATGGGCGTCCTGGAGCACGGGGCTGGCTGTAGCCCCCTTCCCGAGATGTGCGTCGGAAAGCCCCGCAAGCAAGGAGCGTGCGTGCGTACTTCTATAAGACCGATTGTGCGCCGGACAGCACGCGGCGGGGCCAGGCAGCGCCCCCCGGGGCTCACTGGGGCACGTGGGAGAACCAGCGGGCCGTCCTTAGCCCACTCGTGCTCTCGAGAGCACCGTCGGGCCGTACGGCGCCCAGGTGCCGTGTGGAGCGCGGGTCGGCCGACGCACGCGGGTCCGAAACGGCCGTGGTCGGGGCGTGTGCGCCCACACGCCCGTCGCGGAATTTTACTGCCGCCGAGTCCCTTGGACGCTTTCCTGGGAGCACGCAGCCCGTTCATCGTTCCAATTTTGGCGCCTGTACGTCCGTTGGTTTCGGAGGTGGGTGCTCGAAGCGGGACTTGGTCGAAATTTTGCCTTTCTCCACCGCCGAACGAGCTCTGTTCGCTAGCAAACTTTCGTTGGCAACTCCTGACCCACGCCACCTACGTGCACGCCCCTTGGACGCTGTCCTGGGAGCAGGCGGCCCGTGCAACGTTCCAATTTTGGCGCCTCTACGTGCCTTGGTTTCCGAGGTGGGTGCTCGAAGTGGGACTTAGTCGAAATTTTGCCTTTCTCCACCGCCAAACGAGCTCTGTTCGCCCTGTTCTTCTACCTAAAGACACACACCTTCATGAATTGATTTCAGCTCCACCACGATCGAGCTCTGTTCTCTTCACTAGCATAGCTGGCTTGAAAGGGGCTCGTGCTTTGCTTTGCTCTGCTTTGCTTCCTACTGGAGCTCTGTTCACCAACCACTGAGCTCTGTTCCTTCCTTTCATGAGCTCTGTTCAC
>JAHWFO010096746.1:25580-62766 GCA_023313115.1 Rhysida immarginata | reverse complement strand
CGGCACGTGTAGAATATTACTCAAGATATTACACACGCGTCGTCACACTATATGTCTAGTATGACGTAGTTTGTATTGTATTGAGTGGGAAATTGTGAAAGATTTCGCTTGATGGTATTATTATTGAAATAAGCGATTTGCACTTTATTCTCTTGAATAATTTGCTTACTTTGTAGACCTAGCTATTGAAGAAAAAGAATTTGATCCATGTTTATTTCCTCAGTTTGGTTCTGCTTTTTTTGCTGTTTTGCGCTCTTTCAGGAGTTTATTAATCAGATTGGGTTGGTAGTTACTTAGGCCATGTCGGTTTATCTTAACCCCATGCACGTTCCCCTCGAACTCCAAATATATAACATGCTATCACATCTTCCCTATATTTTACTCATCCCTATTACATCACAACTGCTCACCTACATATGATTATTACTAAACTTCATTCCCCAAAAAAGGCCTCACATTTTCATAGTCCTTATTGCCCCTATTTGTTCCTCAGTCTGTCTCATCCTGCTCACGCAGCAATTGACCCCTACAGTTTCCACTCTACCAACCCACCCTCTCATTCGCCAAGCCCACGACAATCCATTCTATATATAATCTCGAATTTTTCTATAAAAAACTTTGTCGGTTTCGATTCTTCCTGAATATGGCTTCTGGCCGAAACATGTCAAATAAATACTTTATATCAAGTATTATTTATAAGTCCGTTATTTAAAATAATTCATTAATACAAGAACAACAACTATATTAATTAAGCATAGATATGACTATTTTTTCTTTCTTGATAACCCAAGTAGACCCAGACAGGACACTAAATACAAAAACACTCAGACACAAAAGAGAAATGGGTGACCAGGCACGACTGATTAAGAGAGATGTTCTGATGAAAGAAGCGAGTATAACGATAAATGTTGTCCCAATCATAGCTCAAACTTAGTCTACGAGAAATATGGATCGATTAATGATTGTAATGATAAATTCAATTTGATTTGAGACTCGGCGCGAGACCAATTGAGTTCCTTTCATGAGGTTTGAACACCTCCTCTGATGTCTCTCTTTGTATAATTAAAATTAGACCTCTGAACTTCGAAATTTAAGACTGCCTCCTTTCGATAGGATCGAGATTAGAATTATCCACTACACAAGTCTTTGGCTGAGCGTTTTATTTAGCTCATCGTAAATCTATTAACCCTACATTGACCTGTTTCATTATCTTAATCTTTCGCCACCAAGCGTATTAATTTACCAATGTGAATTCTCTTCCTCATCTATACTTTCTTATCACCCCCCCCCCACACTATTGGCAACGTCTATTTTCCGGTTTAAGCTACAGATACTTTCTCATCATCTCAAATGCACCGCATCTGCTGGCAGAAATAACCCAGTTATATAAGTTCCTGAATTAACTTTAATATCCAGTTATCTGTGGGTGTCCATTACAAACTATCCCAATTATAAAGAAAACCTGGTTATTAAACCTAGATAAAAAAAGTTAGGAAAAAATCTTAATTACTGATGTGACAACGGGGACAAGAATGTCATACAGATGGCAAAGGCGGGAGATTACTTTGCTTCTACTCACCGCCTCTGAATCCATTACATGAATTAACAAGAATGATTTTACCGCCAAAGCTGATAAAGGGATCATATTTTCGTGTTATAACATCATATATGGATACATAGAATTAACCTACAAGTTGAGAAAATATATAAATTGAGAAAAACTAAATTGTAAATTGCTATTTAAGTAAACTATAGCTGCCGTCACATAAGTTGAATGACAGGATGACGTCATTTCTAATGCCAGCCAATAGACATTAACGGGAAGTAAATCGCTTAGCTATTCCATGAAACATCAGCTTTCGTTTTCGAAACATTGTTTTCGTATTTATATTTAGTTTCTATTTTCGTTTTTTCTTTTAAATAGATAAATGAAATTAATAATTTAAAAAATGACGCAGAATAGTCGACTCGAATGCAATTTGTTTTATATTTTGACTTTTAATAGGCTTTCCACGTTTCCACGATATCTCCACCATTACGATATCTGCATCATTGGTAAAATCCAGACAAAGCATATTGATGAGATGACTTACTCCGCATGTCAAAAAGATCGTTCAACTTACGTGGCGGCAGCTATAATGTATAGAGAAAATTTAAAGGAATAAACTTTAGAACTGAAAAGTTAAATGTAGAGTTAAGTTATTCTTTACATATTTGAACAAATAAAACTTCTTTAATTTGTAGGCATTCCCACATAATGTTAAACGAAGTGAGGCTCAATTGCTAAAACGTTAGATGTAGGCGTCTATTATTTTTTTTATATTCAATTACTAAAAGTTTCTACGTTATCATCTATCATTGAAGCTAGCGATTAACAGCTACCAATTAGCAATATGTCGCACAGTAATAAATTTTAGATACTATTAAGCCTAACAGCAATATGCTCTTGATACCAATAAGCTATAGATAACAATAGGTCTAACAACTGGTTAGAAGTTGGTTCATATATATTACGCCATAACTTAGCATTGAAAATTTCCAAAGGTAACACATATTACCATTAAAACATGTACTACTAAACAATTCCGACTACAATTAATTACTCCTTATATTCACTCATGATACTTTGTTACGAGTTGTTTGATATATTAAATGCCATATCTTAGCATTGAAAGTTTCAACAGTACCATGTGGTACAAATTAGGACACGTGCTACAAAACCAATTCCCAGTATCATTATTTACGCGTGATATTCATTCATGAGACATCCTTACACGTACACGTGCCACTAGTCCAATATCTGCTATCACTAATTGAAGGGGTCAGCGCAACAGTGGTCCAACCCTCTCCGAGTCGAAAATTTAAATACTGATGCCATGTGTTGCTTTTGATGGCAACGATCATCCTATGAAGTAAAAAGATATCAATTAACAATTTAAACTTTGTTTTGAAGCCTCTATTGCTTTCTCTCCATAATTGAAAAACAACAATTGAAAAACTTTAAGTTGCTTTTTCCGCATTTTATCAAAAAGTGGTTTAGACCACTGTTGCGCTGAACCCCTCAATTACTCTTAAATATTCGTTCATGACACGTCCTGACGATTTGTTTGATATATTACATGCTATATCTGGTTATAGGAAATTTTTAAGGGGGTATAATGGTTCCATTAGAACATGTGCCATTAGAGCACGTACAGCTCATTCCAAAAGCGTTTTCACTTATGTGAATAATGTGCGGCCGCTTTGCAAAATATTAAACCAGTGAAATTAATCAGTTCAAGCAAGAAGTCGAGTATGAATTTCATTAATTTTACTGGTTTAAAGCCAATTAGCTTTAGTGGCTTGATATATTGCAAGGACGCCGAACATCATTTCACCTATGTGAAAACGCTTTTATTCCGGCTATCTCACGTTCTAACTTGTTCGTGCTCTGTCCATATTAATGGATTGGTGAAAACAGTGTGAAAAAGTTAATTCGTTTTCAAGTTATCGTATTAAATAAATAATACGCTCCCTACGATTAAAAAAAATTGTTTTAATAATCGTCAATCACATGCATCCTGCATGCGCACCATCTCATTAACGTTTAGCGCAAGCGCAGAGCCGAACCTGTGTTTATCACGCGTTTTCCCCAATGCAAGGATAATTCGTCTCTTCCAGCAATTCAATGCACGCATTCCCTATTGCAACGCAATGCATTGTTGGAATGGTGTCTACAGACGGACAGGCAGATAGACGGACGGATGGACAGATGGACAAACCGATCACATAAGAACTTTTCTACGAAAATGTGCTAAAATTGTGTTCTAATCTCGGGCGCTTCCATGATTTATGTGATTACAAAAAATTCTAGTTTTCTTATAATGAAAAATTCTTCTTTTTTTTAACTTTTTAAGTAGAGTTACCATGAAAAAAATGAAAAAAAAAACGAACGGAGGGGAAGAATATAATGCTATCTATAACAATCTATATACAATCGATAGAAATTTTCACCTGAAAAATGGGTGTGGCCCGTTTAAAACTGGTAATATTATAATCGTAATATGAACTGAAAGTTAATAAGCAGTTGCAATACTAATAGCAAAGTTGGAAAATAGGGTCACAAAAACCTTCGCTCTTCTCCTCTTGAATCTTTAAGTTTTAGAATTTGAATAACATATTTTTGGCAGTGAACATACAGCAATACGTTAGGATCTCGATTAACAAGTAGTATTTTTGTTGGCGAAGACGAAAATATATCAAGAATTTTTTTGTTATTGATGTTTCAAATTTAGGTAATTTATTTCGTCATTTCTAAAAATAAATACTTTTTTTTCATTTTTGAACCATAAATTTTTCATATTTACCAGGCATCAGTTGTTTCAAACTCGTAATTTCCACTTTTCAAATTCTTGTTATTTCAGCTTTCCAATTGTTAATTTTAAAGGAACTTTAGAAATTTGTGAAATAATATTTATAATTATCAATGCTAATAACTACACTAAATTGTTAAATTCGCTGTTCTTTTGAAGATAATTGAGACGAGACAAAACAGTGTTTCGATTTGCTTCGTTTAAATAAAGAAACCGCTAAAAGTTGTATAAAGTAGCGGAAGCCTGAGTACAAAGACAGAGGCCCCTTAATTCTGGTCCAAACTTCATACTAATTTCCGAAGAATAAAATAATCGTGCGGGCGAGAGAGAAAGTCAAAATACAATCATTGAAAGCAGTAATTCTTATTCTGTACATAATTTGCATGAGACAATGAGACAAAATTCATCACATATAAACAGAAGGAATTTTTTTTTTCAAAACTTCAATACATCTTTTCGAATCATGAATTTTAAATCTATTTCAGCGAAAAACCAAGGCCATCTTAGTTGTCGTCCAAAAAAAACTATAGCGCTTTTTTGTAGATATGGAACAGTAGAGTGACATTATAATCTCACTGACGTTCTCCAAAAATTAAATAGTTAAAAATTATGTAAAAAACAAGAAACATAATTATCCAAATCTCGGAAATTTTGAGGCCCTTACGAAAGCTCTTTTCCAAGTTGCCTCCCCTTAGGCTTGCCAGACAAGTTAAGCAACCTCAGGCAAGGGTAGTCACTAGCTGGGTGACAGCCAGTGGATTTCCACCTCCCCCTGTGCTTTGGAGGGCAGATTAAACCGTGGCACCCGGCTGCTACTATCATCGTAGCAGTCGTAAGCTTCGCCAGTGTGAAAATATTGGCAACGCAGATAGGAGGGAGGCCTCTGCTGCATAAGACCCATGCCTCTAAAACTGGTGATAAAAACATAGGCGACTCTAGCGGGCGATAGGACCATGAGTGATGATGATGATGATTTCTCTCCCACATGGCTACACCCTTCTCATCTAGGCATTCTGCGAATTAGTAATCTTTACGATTTAGGATCCAGCTGCGAGGGAATCGAAATAATAGTATCAACGAATAATATTTATAAAATTAGAACATGTTACAAATATAATAACTTAATTTTGAAAAGCAGTCAAGTAGCAATTTCATGTATTTTTTCCAAAAAAATATCCGAAGAGAAAAGGTTTATATCTTAAGGTGAATTAGAGCACATGGTAAAACGGTAGAACTAACACATGCCAATTTCGAATTAATTCATTCTTACCAGGACCAGAGTATAATTTTGAAAACTAAATAATGATGATGATAGCAATTACACTACATTATCAAAGGAGTTGGGACACGCTTGTGAACACCTGGAAATGGATCATTTCATTTAAAGTTAACAACAAAATTTAAATAATTTTTTTAATGGAATGATCCCTTTCAAGCACAGTTGAATTGTAGAACAAATGACATATCATCAATATGCCACGACAGAAAGATCACTCCAGCCAATGCTATACGTCGCCTGGAGTGGTGCAAAGAACGTCGGAACTGGACACTGGACCAATGGAGAAGTGTGGAATGGAGTGATGAATCACGGTTTACGTTGTGGAAATCAGATGACAGAGTCTGTGTCTGGCGAATGCCCGAAGAGTGCTTCCTGCCGGAATGAGTTGTTCCAACAGTGAAGTTTGGTGGTGGTGGAGTGATGGTCTGGGGGTGTTTCTCCTGGGCAGGACTGGGCCCGCTCATCAAGGTGGACGGAAACCTCAATGCTGATGGCTCAGGACCATTCTGGATAACGGGGCACTTCCAGCGCTGTGGGAACACTTCGGTGATGGGCCATTCCTCTTCCAGCACAACAATGCGCCTTGCCACAAAGCAAGATCCATATCTGACTGGTTTGACGAGATGCGGGTTGAAGAACTGGATTGGCCCGCCCAGAGTCCTGATCTCAAACCCATCGAACATCTTTGGAAAGAATTGGAACGACGTGTTAGATCCAGGATGGTTGGCCCTACATCTGTCCAGGAACTGACCACGACACTCCTCGGAGACAGTGTGCCATGTAGGGTGGAGGCAGTGACAGCAGCTCGGGGTGGTCCTACACACTACTGATTGAAGCTTTTTACGGCTTTACACACTAAAATGCAAAATAGGGCTGCGGAAAATAAGTTCTTTCGCCCACATATAAAAAAAGCAAATGGGATTCCTATGTTGATAGGTTTATTAGAAATTTTGGCGTCGACCATTAAGGTCATTTTGCGCCTTTTACACAAATTATATCTGTACGCAGCCCGGGGCAAACACAAGCATCCATGCCCACGGCGGGATTCGAACCCACGACCAGGCGGACTCGAGAACAAGACAGCCTACGCTCTAGCCCTCTTGGCCACAAATGGGATTCTTAAAAAATGTAAAAGTAACATTAACTTGGTAATTTAATGAATATAGGTTTATTTTACTTCTAGAAACCTTGTTATGAAATCAGTCTATCTTTCTGTTATTTTTCCCAACTCCTTTGATCATGTAGTGTATGTCTATGAAATAATTTTCTATTTCATATTTTTGTAGAAATAATTTACAGTTTGCTTATATAAGAAGGTAAAACCTCTTACTACACAAAAAACCCAAACAATTGGCGTTTCATATCTCGGATGATTTTTTTGTGGTAAGACGTTTTTCTTCCTATAGAGGCAATTGCACACCTGAGTTCTTATTACTTTTTCATCACATTTTAATGATTATTGACGTTTAATATTTAATGGATAAATTAAATTAAGATACAATGAAATAGATTTCCCTCCAAGGTTATTTAAAATAATGACGGAGATTTCCGTTATATTATGTCCATGTACGAGCAACTGAATAAAATGAGAGCTCACAATTACAAGGGGAAATCGCTATAGTCAAATAGTTCGCAATGAAAATTTTTATTTCAGAATTCATTTAAACTTCCCATTCATTTTATTTGGGAATCCCGTAAATGATAATTTCGACTTGAGGATTCCTTTTAATAATTCTGAGTACGTATAAACGAACCTTCACTTACTAACAGAAAGACTGGAAAAATGGAGCTTAGAATTGATCTAATTACCGCGATAGAAAAGACGAAAAATAGCGAAATTTATTTTGGGTGTTTAAAATTAACATTAATTTCGATTCGCTAAGGCCTTTAATCCAAGAAAGTTACTCTCTGTTTCACCTCGGATTACAGAGCAAGTAAAATGCAAAATAGGGCTGCGGAAAATAATTTCTTTCGCCACATATAAAAAAAAGCATAAGGGATTCCTATATTAGTTGGTTTATTAGAAATTTTAGCGTCGACCACTAAGGTCATTTTGCGCCTTTTACACAAATTATACCTGTACGCAGCCCGGGGCAAACACAAACATCCATGCCCACGGCGGGATTCGAACCCACGACCAGGCGGACTCCAGAACAAGACAGCCTACGCTCTAGCCCTCTTGGCCACAAATGGGATTCTTAAAAAAATGTAAAAGTAACATTAACTTGGTATTTTAATGGATATAGGTTTATTTTACTTCTAGAAACCTTGTTATGAAATCAGTCTATCTTTCTGTTATTTTTCTGCAAAAACATTATGACGTTGGTTTGCTATGAACGTTATACCACCTTAGAGTGATCCAGAATTCATTGTACAAACTTCTAGAGGAGATAGTATGGGTTATTCTATGCAAAAAAGTTCTTACGAACGTGGATCCGAATTTGAACGATAAATGAGATATGAACAGAAATAAAAATGCTACCACCAAGATCAACAAGTTAATAACTCAGGTTCTGTAAATCCTAGATTACTGAAATTTGGAGGAATAACAGGGTACATAAAACTGTGTTTACCGTTAAAATTTGATCGAATTCCAACAAGAAGTTTCCGAGTGACTTATTGAAAATAATAACACGTGTTCACTTGCGGTACTAATCAGCACTTGTTACAATTTTGAGTATGTAACTCGAAAAGTTCTCGTTAGAATTCGATCAAATTTTAACGGTATACACAGTCTTATGTACCCTGATATTCTTCCAAATTTCATTTATTGCGGCATTAATCTTGGTGGCGGCATTTTTATTGCTGTTCATATCTCAGTTATCGTTCAAATTCAGACCCATATGAACTTTTATGATTAGAATCACCCATACTACCTCCCCTAGAAGTTTGTACAATGAATTCTGAATCACCCTGTATAAGGAGATATACTAATTACCCTGTATATGGTAACACGTGGTTGGTTGGTTGGTTTATTAGAAAGTTTGTCATGGACTACTAAGGTCATTTTGCGCTTTTTACACAGCAGCCCGGGGCAAACACAACCATCCATGCCCACGGCGGGATTCGAACCCACGACCAGGTGGACTCGAGAACTAGAAAGCCTACGCGACCACCTGGCCGGCGATAACAGGTGGCAATGCAAAAAGTATTAACAAAGTATTCCTTTGTCGCTCTATGTTTATTTGCTCCGGTGTCAGGTTTGTACGGCGTGCTTCCATCCATAGAGTATTTTTCTTCGGCAATAACCGCCTCTCTTTGCATTTACTTCTTGCTCAAACCTTCGCTTTTGACTAGACATCAATTCTGTTCTCTACTTGATACTAGCGCCAGCCACGATGCCTAATGCTGTAGTTCTTTTTATCTTCCGCGCATGCCTCTCATTCGAGCTGCGCAGTGTCTGACACTTACACTAACCTAATCTAAATTACGGCCGATTGCAACAACGTCAGTTAAAGCGGGTCTAACCATCAGTTAATTAACGATTGGTTAAGTCCTTTAACCGGGAAATGTTGCACCAACCGTATTTAAGTCTGTGTTAGCTAACTGGATATAATATGAGTAACGAGGACTGTGATTGGTTCGTTTTGCTTCGATTAATTTTCTGGTCAACATGGCTGATTATTTTCAATTAGCTGTTTGATAACTAGATTATCCAAATAATGTATCAAATTTAGCTGTTTGATAATTGCTTATCCATTTAGCTGTTTGATAATTCGCTTATCCAAATAGCTTATCCATTTGGCTTATCTAAATAGCTGTCCAAATAGCTTATCCAATTTGCTTATCCAAATTACTGTTTGATAATTAGCTTATCCAAAGGGTTTATCCAAATAGCTATTCAAATGGCTTATCCATTTAGCTTATCCAATTAGCTTATATATTCAGAGATATATTTCGCGATAATCTACCCTCTGTACCAGATAACGATAACATGTATGCAAGGTCTACAATGTGGGCATGATCTACAAGAAATATGTATGCAAGGTCTAACATTTGTGCTGTGAGGGGCCGACGCCCGCGGTGGAGCGTACAGGAAAACTTAGACGGATCTTGTGACTAAGATTTGAAAAATAAACAGATTGTTAGTTTGCGTGTTCGAAGGAAGTGCGTACAGCGTATTATGAATGTGTGGAATCGAGGTACGGAAAAATCATGTGTTGTGGAGAAAGATTGTGAATAGTGTCTAGCGTTTGAGGTGTAGGGTACCGATTCGTGATGGAATTAATTGATTGATTGGGGCAAAAAATGAGCCATCCTTCCTTTTAGAAAAACTACAGAGTTTATAAAGTCTTCATCCGATTTCAAAATTCTTTATTTTTTAAAAAATATCTTACAGAAGTGGGTCAACTTCTAAATGCTCACAATATACTCAAGTTTTGACATGGTAGCTTCTAAGTGTTCAATATGACCCTCACCCACGGTTTCACGACACACGTCCACTCGATACTCAAATTCCTCACCATGTTCTGTGTAACCATTTGATGCCAACGTCTAATGTTCTGATCTTTTGGGCTTGAGTTCCAAAAGTTCGGCGCAAAAATCGCGCCGCATGGTAGTTACAGAAGCGAACGCACGGGCGTAGGCAGAATTTTTGTTACGGGAGGGGCTAGGGGTCAAGTAAATATATATACGAGAAAATTGTGTGGGGAAAGTGCATCAAAAAGCAGCTAAATCTTTGCTGGATAAAGCCAATACCAGTACTCCAAAGTTTCGCCGTGTACATCTTATTTCAGCAAAAATCAAGTATTTGTATATAGGTACCCATCAACGGTTGTAGATCATTTTGAAATCGGATGAAAACTTTTGATACATCCTATATTTCTCCATCCATGAATTACGCGTCCGCCGAATAGTTTATATTTTTTAAGCTAATAGATAAACCCGATAAAACAGAAAGGTACTGGATAGCGCCTTACTTACTGATTCAGTCCAGTTCCCAAATTACTATAAATTATACGCATATTTTATGCTACGTTGTACATTAGCGTTATATTAAAAAGCTAAATGGTAAATTATAGGTATACAGTAGAATCTCGCTAGCCCGACACCTTGCCAGTCCGATACCTCGCTAATCCGACGCTCCGAGTTTGAGCCGTTCACGTCATACTGTAGTTTGAGAAATTAAATTATTTCTTTGCACATCCAGTACTCCGAAAATCTCACTAATCCGACATGTCTTGTTCCCATATGTGGCGGACTAGCGAGATTCTACTGTAATTAAAAATAATTCTCTCTCTCTCTGTGAACAATAACTTGTTCAACAATAGTTAGCTAATTATTTACAGTAAAACCTCCGTATAACAATAGTCGATAGAGCGAATAAGCCGTATTAAACGAATTTTTCATGGTCCCTTTGATGTCGTCTTTGATTTGAGAGAACATATTGCGCCTCAACTTTTTATGTCTTCAGGGATGGTTGGAATGCGTGTATCGGCGGAGGCAAAGATAGAAAATCAACAGTTGTAATTCTCAGCTCAATGTCGATGTAGGGGCCTTCTTCTTCATATGCGGAACTGATGGGCTCGCCCATCAACATATCTTCTGGCGACATTAGCGGTGGGATGTCCTGTAGTTTTGGAGATGTCGAGCCCTTCGATGGCTTCAGCGATGGAAGATTTGCTGATGGCACATCAAGAGCTCTCTGAGCAGTCATGGTTTCTGTCACAATGCGGGAGCAAGTCTCGATTTTTGTAAGAGCAATCTTCCTAACCTGAGTGCTCTTGTGACCGTACCAACAGTACTTCCTCGATCTCTTAAATATTAGGAAGATTCTTTCCCCGTCCATGATAAGGGAAACCAGAGATGTCTAAGTGGTCTCTCTTGAGTAGTGACTACTCTTCTCCAAAGTCCACGAAGAAGCTTTTCACATATGCATTAGAGATGAGAGGCGAAATTTTCCTGACGTTGACCGCTACTGATAGTTCTCACGAAAATGCCCCTGAGTTGTTAAAGTGCTCACTACGCGCGCTGCAATCTTGGATGTGTCCACAACACTTATAAAGAACACGTGCGCTTTCTCTTTGAATTAGATGATTCCATCAATGTAGAGTACTAAGATAATGAGTAGTAGTAGTTCTGAATTGATTACTATCAGCAGTACATTGTTTTCAATGCAGTTGAACACAGAAATATTGGGAAAGCAGCATCTGGAGCCTGCTGTAATGCATGAGGTTATAGTGCCCTCCGTGTCAGTTATGTGGACGCATCCACGACCGCAGCGGGCGCATTGAGCACTTTCAACAACTGAGGGTGGTTCTTCATCAACTCGCAGCCGTCGCAAAGCAACAAATCATGTAACCCATGATTGCAGAGTGTCTCCAGAAAATCAAAAAAGTCACAAATAGGTGTCAGCCGGAGTGTGATACCTCCGGCGTTCAACAGGGGTCACGTCCATCACAAACGACAGTCCGGAATAAATCACAAAAAAATCAATTCAATTTTGCACATACAGAATGCCATACTGTTACACGAGGCATGTAAACAAAGCAGACTTATAGGAAGAAAGATAATGTTATTTGATTCTCAACTTATTTATGAACTTATTCTCGCGTGCAGGGCACGTCTAAACTTTAATTTTGTACTAACCAAATAGATTATGCAAATATCTTTAAAGTAAGTTTCGAAAAACGTTATTTATATGCGCGAGAATATGTTAGAAAGCTCGCGACATGTTATTTTAGGAGGAAAACGCATTGAAGCATTATTGCTCAGCTAATTCAGCAACCCCCTTTCTATGTAATCAAGATTTCCTTTGCATTTACTTTTCGAACCGCGTGGATTAGAACATAAATCGATTGAGGCTGGCGAAGAATCAACCTCGTGTCACGCGGCCTATCAAAAGAGCAGAAAGAGTTCGAATGAATCAGGGATTCAGTTGAAGGCTAGTGAAAGAGGCTGTGTCTCCCAACTTCATCTCCCTTTTCCATATAACCCCTTCTCTTTCATGGTCTCTCTCTTTGGGGACACTTTCTCATCAATCTCATCACGGTCCATTGAGTTTCAATCAAAGCTTTTAGGTTTTTTTGCCTCCGCTCAATGTTCCGCTTCGCCACTCTCCTTCAACGACGGAAAATAGAAACTCGTTAGCGTTTAATCTTCGATTAGAATATATTCTCACCTTTCATTCTCAGATCCGAATTAATCATAAATAAGAAAAAAAAATTCGCGTTAACTTAAGGGAATCGAAAGTCATCTTGAAAGATGACAGAGTACACTTACCGGCAGCTGACAAAATAATAAAGAGAGAAGATTAAAGTATGATAATAATGATAAGCGTTAATAAGCTCTTTTGATCTAATATACCTTTTAAAGTGTTATCGTATAATCAATAAGCCAATTTTCGCTATTTATTTCTGATATGCCACGGAACATCATTCATTACAATTGAAAGTTTGGATAGGTTGTTTTAGAGATGTCACTTTCTTACTTGGGCCAAGCAAGACAGGAGCATGTTTTTATTTCTTCAGTGAAAAAAAGCAAAGTGTCAAATATTATTAAGGGATCGTCCGTATATTACGTAGCGCTTGAGGGGGAGGGGGTGTTTTCCACAGAGTTACGCAGCGTTACAGAGGAGTAGGTGGGGATCGGGTCTGGCGTAACATAACGCTTCTTTCTGATATACTTGAGACTAAATTTTTGGATGGTTATATTCATCAAACAAAGAACCAAGAAGAGTTTATTTTTCAGGGTTCGTACACTTCACCAGAGATAAAATTCCATGACTTTTTCCAAGACCATAATCTTAAAAATTTTTAAGAATAATATATTCATATCATTTATAAGTAATTATTAAGAAAACATTAAATCTATTCAATTCCAAACCTTTTCCAAAACTGAAGTCAGAAACCACTGATTTTCCAAAACTTTCTAGGCCTGGAATTTTTTTTTCGATTTTCCAGGACTTTCCAGGTTTTCCATGACCCGTACGAACCCTGTTTTTTAACCATTTGCATCATGAGTTACTTTATTTTATTTTTCAAATAAACATAGAATTATTGTTAACATGACTACAAAGTCGATTTAATTGTTTTATAACTCTTACAGGTACGAAAGCCTTTATCCGAAAATCTAAAAAAAAAGAAAGCATTTTAGTTGGGTTACTTGGGGTAAAGTTTATTGTGGTATAAAGAGTTTGTAATATCTAGGTGAGTTAAAAGTTGTTTAAAATACACAGGAGTGTACCTGTATATTCTACATTTGCTGTAAAATAATGGCCACCCCCCGTAGGTAACGGAATCTCGTGACTTTTTGTATATTAATATCAAACAAACATAAGATAGGCTGGTTTCCCCTCACACTGACCGTTTCACATAGAGTGAAACTTCTTAAAACAATTTTTTAATCGTTTAGACACATTGCAGTATTTGCAGATTATTGATGCCTTGGGTTCTATTCCCTTTATTTGCACAGTTCATATCTTCCTCAATTTTTATTCATTACAGTCCAATTTACGCCTCTTGCTCCAAGCTTGATATCATTTGGTACTTTGAAATGTCCTTTTCTTTTAAAACCAGCTCTCTCAGGACTTTGTTCTTTTCCCTGAAGACCATCTTTTAACCATCATGGAAGGGTGAATAATTTAATCACGTGGTTATATATGAAAAGTATTATTTCTGTCTTGTCACATAAATTTACATCAATTTTATAACTGATACTCTGATTCATAAAATACGATGTTGCTTCAACAGCTATTCAAAAGTTTAATTTGCCTCTGTAACTTAAATTTGCTTGTCCTAGAATTCTAATAAAATAAATCGGAATTGTATACGGTTTTGAAAATGCTCATGATGGAGCATTAATAGAGACAGTAGCAAATTGGTAAAGGGACGCCATTACATAATTACAACGTATGCGATAGCCGAACAACGTCCTTCACAGGAAAAAACATTTGCAATGGACGCTAACAACGGTAACTGTTTCTACAACTTATTAACTAGCGGAAGAATGGAACTACTTATTGGTTTTTACAATGTCCGTCTGTCTGTCCGTCCGTGTATACACTTCATAATTTCTGGGTTTTTTTTTTTGAGATACAAGGTTGAAATACGGAATGTAGCTTACTATGGCTATGTCCACCTTTACGATTTAGTTTGGTTTTGAGTGTTGCATTGGGGGTGGGAGTTAGAGGGGACCAAAAGACATACGTATTTTTAGGTAATTAAAAGAGCGAACTTCCGTATGCAGATTCCTCTAGGCAAGATCTATATTATTCTGATGTTTGTCGGAGTTTTGAGGGTGGCAATCACTTGGTCTTTAGAATGTTGGCAACTTATGGCATGTGATTTGTCATTCGATCGGAGATAGAGCTCTTTTTCATTTTCTAAATACTAAGATCGAGAAAAACAATTATTCGATTCAGCTACTTTCCTATACCTTCCTCAGAGGTTATTACTAAGTTCTCCATACGCTTCCACTCAACTAAATTCAATGATTGCAGTGTTCCGTTCATTAGTACTTATCTCATGCCAAAACTACAGTTCAATGCATTGTGCTTTTCAAAAAAGTAAAATTAAATGTCACTAAACATAAGATTATGTGAAAACATTTCGTAAGAATATTTAGGAAGTGTATTCATCTATAGCCGATGAATTATGTGGTTTTTCGACAAAGTTAATCTTCTTCAATGTGGTTTTATATAACAACTAGCAATATTACCCGGCTCCGCCCGGGTTTCCACCCGTTGAGAAATTTTTTTAACGATTGTTTGTTATGTTAAAAATTGAACTATGATTAACAAAGTATGAACGAAATGCAAGAAAATGAGAAACAGTCTAAAAAGATTTCTCCAAACCTTTCATAATCATTTTAAACCAAAAATGATGATTTATGAACAATGAACTGAGAACAAAAGAAAATTAAATTGTCAGCTAAGATGATAAGATAAATGAATCAGCTACACAGGCAAGCGGGCATGGATTGTCAAGTAGTTGTGCATTCAAGTCCATTTCGATAAACAACGTTGTATGTCTTCCCGTATGGCGCAAAAATATGTAGACTTCGACAACTGGACACGCGGGAGCAAACAACGTAAACTGACCGTGAGAGAAGAAGCTTCCTGAAAAAATATACCTGCGACCTTGAAATTCTGGAAAAATTGAATAAAATGAAACATTCTTCGTCTGACATCGCCATCTAGTGACATCCTTTGAAAACAAAAGTGTAGCTGATAAGCCCGTCGAGTGTTGCTCGGGCTGTTTGTTCCAATGACGTATATTAAAGGTAGAATCCGAATCCTATTGTTAACCTCGCCACCAAAGTGAAGCCAATTGAAGCCATGGCATTTCTGGGCAGGAGTGAGCAGTGTTGTTGTTAGCTGTGTGGCTTCTTTGTTTTTGACGATTTTGGGCTCGAGGAATAATTAATTCAAAACCATTCCTCAAAGTTTCCGCGTACAACCGTACAAATAGACACGAAACAGGATCATGAATCATTTTCCACAACCATAAATCGAAAATACGTACCGAAAGATGATGGAAACGAAATTGAAATTGAAACCATGATCGAAAAATTGTTTATAAAATATAAAATACTTCAAATACAAACTTAACGAAGAGATAAACTTATTCCGTGATCGGAGTGTGAAAGAATTATTAATCAAATACCCTCATGTTTAGTCATGTGTTTTGCTTACTTTCGGCCATGACGGTTCTTGAAGGCAGACCTTCCCACTTCAAGTCTGCTGGCAGGATTTTCCGGGTTTTGAATTTTTAATATACGTCATTGGTTTGTATGACGAAATGTTGCATTATTGATGCTTAAATTTAGGCTATGGTCTCTTTAATCATTATATAGTAATTTTGCTCTATTAAACGAAATTAGTTAATAAAATAATATTAATATGTCAAATTAAAGTTACAATAGTATATAACTAAATTTTAGCATGGTCTTTTAATCCCGTGGTCTGTGTACACGCGCAAATTCTGTTGTTTTAGTCAACAATTGGATTACTGTATTTATGGAAGAAGCAATTTCAGTCCCCTCTATTGCAATAATTTGGCTACTTCTCAAACTTAATGTAATTTAACGCTCGTACAACGTAATTGCGCCATCTGGCCTCGCCATCGAGTGACATACTTTAAAAACAATTCAACTTTTCGAAAAATAAGAATAACTTACAAAATTGATATAAACACGGCTTAAAAAGTACCCTACTGAAAGCACAGTGACACTAACTACGTACATGGAAAATATCGTGGAGATTCCTGGAGTATTTTCTGAGTTACAAAAGGACAAACGTTCCAACGGACTCTGATTTTAAATATATATATATATGGATATATGGATAATAGTAATGCTCAAGAATGTGTTGTAATCTGTGGTGCAGTGTTGCCAGATTTGAAGATTAAAAAGTAGCGTGACCGTGCTCCAAAAGTAGCGGATTTGAAATATTTGTAGCCCAAACATAAAACTTAAATATTTTGCAAGTATGCACTTTTACTAATATAAAAAAACTTTATCGGACATTTGATGTATTTGTCATCAATTTTCACTCTGTTGTCTCACAAGCAATTTTCGATCAATATACACTGGCGGCCAAAAGATTCAATCATATTAAAAAACAAAACAAAAAAAAGTCTAAGTTAGGTAAATTATTGATAAAGGAACAAAAAGTAACACATTAAGACATTAGTATTTTGTAGCAAAGCCTTGTGCTGCAATTACAGCTTCACAGTATCATGGCATTGACCTGATTAGACTCTTTATGAAAAGTGGAGCGACGTTCTTTCACTCTTGCTCTAAACCAACATTAGGGCTGCTTTAGGAGAATGTTTTTGTGCTTCAGCACGATGCCCAAGTTCATTCCACATATGCTCGATGGGAATTAGGTCGGGGGCCTGCGAAGGCCATTCTAATATTCGAAGTTTCGTCTTTCCCATCCATTCCTTTACTGATCTGGCAGTGTGCTTTGGGTAATTATCTTGCTGGAAGACCCAACCTCGAGGCATGTGCTTCTTAGCATAAGGTAACGTGGTGTTTTCAATGATCTCTTTGTATTTAATTTGGTCCATGATGCTGTCTACTTGGATCAATGGTCCGACGCTTTGGTAAGAGAAACATACCCAACCATCACACTCCCTTCTCCGTGTTGTACAGTGGAACGTTGATATCGCACATTGTTTCGGTTTCCAACTGGAAGTCGTACGTACTGACGTCCATCATTGCCAAACAGCATAAACTTACTCTCGTCACTGTTCAGGATCTTCTTCTATTCTGATGGTCCCCAACTCAAATGTTCTCGTGCAAAAGCTAATCGTACCTTCCTGTTCTTGCTACTGATGAGAGGCTTTTTTACACCAATCCGCCCATTAAGTGCTGCAGCTTGTAGCCGACGTGCAACGGTTCTTCGACTTACAGTAATGTTCATTTCAAAATTCAATTCATGACTGATTTGGCCAGCATCCTTTGTAACATCGCCTATTGACTTGCGTTTGATGAGCTTATCGATTCTTGGAGTTGTTTTTCTTGGGCGTTCCAACTTCGGTTTGTTAGCTAAGCACTTTGTATCATTAAATTTCTTCATTGTGTAGCTAACCGTTGATTGAACTACATCCAATAATGCTGCTACCTCGCGTTGTGTTTTGCATTGTTCGTTGCACATTTTAACAATGATTTCACGCAGCTGATTTGAACAGTATGATGCTATTTTTTCACTTAGTTCGTTTGCAAATTGCACACGACAATAAGGTGTCAATAAGCATTAGAAATCAACGAGAATTACTTAAATAATGAGATTGATCGATTTCTTTTGACCAGGGGTGTTAAGGTTTTAATTGATACCAAATAAAAAAACACATTTACATATTAAAAATCTTGGCTATATTAATCGATTTTATCTGATCTTTCCAATGTGTTTTTTATTTTTTTGATTGGAGTGAAAATAAACAAGTTCTAGTCTAAAAAAGCTTTGATTGAATACTTTTGGCCGCCACTGTACGTACGGCTGTTGCTTAATTTTCGATCAAAATAACTGTTGCTTATAATGGAGTCATACGTACGGCTTTTAATTTAACCAAATATGAATCGATCACTAGTACATGTCACCATCATGAATTGCTCACGTTAGAGAGTATTAGTAAAACGAGGTCCTGCAGTGAAGAAGTATCTTTTAGAACAGAATCTGCCACTCAAAGTGTTGCTGCTCATGGATAATGCTCCTGCTCATCCTCCAGGCCTTCAGGATGATTTGCTGCAAGAATTTCAGTTCATTAAGGTGAAGTTCCTTCCTCCCATCACCACTCCTTTACTTCAACCAATGGATCAACAGGTGATTTCGAACTTTAAAAAGCTTTACACCAAAGCATTATTTCAGCGATGCTTCGAGGTGACCGAAGGAACAAACCTTACCCTCCACGAGTTTTGGAAAAATCATTTTCACATTGTGAACTGCATCCAGGTCATCGACATAGCCTGGAATGGGGTCACTAACAAAACCCTCAATTCTGCTTGAAGAAAACTATGGCCCAACAGCGTTCTAGACATGGCATAGAAGAGTCTCTTCATGAACATTCAGTTATCGAAGAAATTGTGTTTTTGGGAAAGACTTTGGGACTGGAGGTAAATGAGGACGACATTGAAGAACTGGTAGAGGAACATGATCAAGACCTGACCACTGCAGTGCCGTAGCGAGTATAAGAGGCGCCCGAAGACAAAGTGTATAAATGGCGACCCCCGTCCAGCAATTTTGTCCTCGCGGCGCCCACTCCCCTAGCAAGGTTAACAAGGTTGGCGCCCGGGGACCGATGTCCCCCCTTGCTCCCCCCACACAGATACAGCAACAGCCAACGTGCAACCGCGGGAAATCTTGGGTGGTGTGTGATTCTTGCTTCTCTTTCTTTTAAAGTGCGGCAATCAATCACAACCTGTAGCTTTAAAAGCTTCCATACTTTGGCCTTCAGTTTTCGGAGAGTCGGCACCCTATCTTTTTTTACTCAGTGTTACTCATTCGGTCACCACGCTTAAATTTATTTAGTAAACAGGCTCTGCCATGCCCAGGTCGGTTCTTCATCTGGAAAGTCTTCCTTCGTAATTTACTTGCTTTTTCTGTATGATTGTATGTTTTATGCTTCTATCTCTGGGAAATCAGACAAGCAATGTTTTAATTTCATAAACAGTTATCATTAAAATTAGAATGTATCAATTAATAACCGTCTCTTAATTTAACACGTGAAAGAGATGCTCCAAAATTACGCTCCTAGTTGATAGCCATAGGGAGGGTGGTAAGAAGAGGCTAGAGAATTACTTAAACTTGGCGATGCAGAGTTGATGTTCTTTCTGTTTGCGAATCACCGGAAAATTTCACAGAATTATTTTAATAGCGCAACCGCGAAATTTCGCTATATAAAACATTTTCGTGCCGTGGTATTGACAGTGGTGCTACCATTGCAAATTTGGTCGACAAGAAAATGTTATACTGTATCATATTCTATTAAAAAATACAAGGAAATAAAGTTCAATTACATTAATTTTAGAACTTTCACACCACCGTAAACTAAGTTATACTAGCTAAACCCGTGCGCCTTACATTCGCACCGAAAAAAAAGACAGTCATATCACAGATTACCGAGTAGACAGATACGACATAAGCCCTTTTTAACAATGGATGATTAGGTGCGCTTTGACGGTCGCGCCCTCAAGTGAAAAAGAGGGGAATTACTTGATAATGTGTATTCTGCAATTGAAAAACAGTGTATTTGAGTTCCAAAATTAATTGAAAAAAAACGAAATGAAAGTAAAAAAAAAAAAATGATAAGTACAATGTATTTTAAACCTTTGTATTTTAATTTATTTTAATGTATTTTAATCAGTCTTGACTTTATATTTTATTCACATTTCATTCATATTTTATTGAATACAGAGGGAAAAAAACAAAAATATAGAGAAAATATGTTATATTTAAAAAAACATTTTATTTAAAACTATTGAGAGATGTGCAAGCGAAAAATGTAAAAATTTTCACAAAAAAAAAGGAAAGCAGACGAAACGTAATTCCCATAGCATTTCCATGACAACGAAACATAGTTTCCCTCTTTTTCACCAGGATCGCTAGCATACAAGGGGGCAACCGTTCACACCCTCTAATGTTGTTTCTGTCTACTCGGTAATCTGTGGTCATATTGCATATTTTGAAATTTTGCCTATTTGTCTTAAAGTTAGGTATCGTTCGGTCGTCGTCCGAAAATTGGGAAAATATTTGGTACGATAACTCTACGTCATGCAAGCAAATTTCTGTGTGTAGTGGAGTGAGAGCTGGACTGATAGACTAACAGGTTTTAATGTAAAGAAAACAACAAATTTAGTTTCTTAGTAATTCACTGTTTTTCCACCGTAAGTATAATATTAGATTGAATGTAGGGTGGCCAGGTGATCCCGTTGAAAAAACCGGACAAATAGAGGACAAAACCGGACAAACTGAGGTTCCTTTCGTTAATGATACGACATAGTTCATTTTTAATGATCTGGGAGTTTTCAAAAGGGTTTTCATAAAAGTCCAAAACATTGTTCTTCTGGAAGGGTAAAATAATGAATACTAACAGCCTGTTGCTGACCGCTTTCATTGAAGTAATAGCGAATACAAATTCGATCGTATCAACGTGTACCATGCAGTGCCGTACGCAGAGGGGGGCTTGGGGGGCTGCCGCCCCCCCCCCCCCAAATTGACCATCTTCCATACAATTCTGTTACATGTGGGACCACCTCCCCACAAGAACAGTCCCTCCCCTAAATAAAATCCTGAGTACGATGTTGGTGCCATGTGACTAACGAAGCCAACGAGAGACAGGGCAGGGCACTCAAATCTCACCTGACCATCGGCGTCCGAACAACAATCCATCCTTATTTTAACAATCTTGTCTCCATCTTGGATTTTAACAATCAGTGTTTTTTCGTTTGTTGGAACCAATGAAGGATGGATTGTTGCTTGGACCCCGATGATAAGGTGACTTTTGAGTGCCCTGGCCTGTCTCTCGTTGGCCTCGTGTGACTACCGAGGCTAACGAGAAAGACAGGCTCTGGCACTGAAAAGTCAGCCGACCAAGATAGGTCTATTAACAATGTAACTTTCATTGTTTCCATCTTGTATTTTAACAATCAGTGTTATTTCCTAGGTTGGATTGTTGCTAGACCTATTTTGATCAGGTGACTTTTCAGTACCGGTGCCTGTATTTCTCGTTAGCCTCGTGTGACTAGGGTGTGACGTCATGATAATCAATTCCAACGTTAACGTTTAATTTCGATCGCAATTTTTTTCGGGAAAAACTGCCAAATATGAGGTTCGACCCAAAAAAACGGACATTTGGGGAAAAAACGGACAGAGGGATAAAAACCGGACAGATGACTAAAAAAACGGACTGTCCGGTCTAAAACCGGACACCTGGCCACCCTAATTGAATGTTTTAATTGTTCTTACAGAAATAAGTGATCATGTGAAAAAAGTAAAACTTAAATAATCCGATAATTACAAATATTTCTTCTGTAATTGTAATTGAAATATTTTTTTTCGTTATTGAATGTCCAAAGTGTTTAATAACTGCCACAACTAGTACAGGGCACTCTTAGCAAAAACATCAATGTCGATACATCGATGCAAAAAAAATATAATATAATATAATATGCTTAAAAGATGAATAGAAAGTAACAATATATTCCTTTCGAATGATTTAATGAGGTCTTCGGACTGGTGGCGTGCCGGGAAGATTTAGAGGAAGTAAAAGTCGTAACAAGGTTTCCGTAGGTGATTATCCGTTTATTCACCCTTAATTATAGGTTACAGAGTAAATTACAAATTTCATTATAAACAATAAGTAACATCATAGCAAATTAAACAATTTTAAACATAGGTCAGTAAGACATCTCAAATTCACTAAGTTATTCACACTAATCCAACATTAATCATATATTTACCTCTAAATAACACCCGTAACCAAGGATAAAGACCTATTATTACATTCAAATGAAAAACACAACCCAGCCCATAAAAATAAATCATACCAAACAATACGCGTGACAACAACATAGAGGGTGTAAATAAACATATCAAAAAATACATCCATGTACAGACACAATATCTATATTTGCAAACATCAAGTACAAATAAATTTACCAACATTATTTACATCAATAATTACAAATATTAATATCAAAAATATATACTATACACAAAAAAATATACAACCAATAATTACAATGTAACATCCATAATTACAAATATTAATATCAAAATTAATTATACGAAATTTATATACAATTAATATGTATTACAGATATTAATATCAAAATACATAGTAAACCCAAATTTCAAATCTTATATACAAAATTATGTACATAATAAAAACATACCTATACATTAAAACCACTCTCTAAAACCACAAAAACATCAACAAAAAAAACAGCCTATCCCAAACTAAACACGTATAAAAAACCAACAATTAAAACATCAGTGGATCACCACTATTAGCCAAAAAAAAAATTATAAACCCTCCGCAGGCACAATACGGCACATCGACTAAACGGGAGATAAATCACAAATTCTATACCAAATTATTTATCCTTAACCCAAAACTCTTTCTTTAGAAACCCCCACACAAAAGTCCATTTTTCCCAAAATTTATCATATTCTTCATTTCTAAAGTAAACCATTTTCTCCTCTTGGTAAAAACATAGAACATTCTTTATTAAAAGACCATATGAGTTAAAAATACTGTTGTGCTCCCAAGCTATAATAGATTTTTGGATAACCGAGAGAGCAATTACGACAATTTCATTTACTAAAATCCTGCATTTCATTTTCTCATCTTTTGGTATTCCAATTAGCAAGTAACTCTCAACACAATTCCTATCCGCTCCTACGTGGTCTAGTAAACCATATAAACAATTCCTAACCTCCACTAAAGCTTCACACCCAAACAAAAAATGCTCTTCATCTCCTTTCACATCACAATACACACAATTAGGAGTTTCTCTTTTTCCGATCTTAAAAAGGAAATCAGGAGTACACCCTGATATCCTCCTAAATTTCCAAGAGATATTGCTCTGGACCACAAGGAGCTGATTATTCCATGAACAGATCAACTTCATATTTTGATCTGCAACCTTACTAATAATTTTTGGTAGCTTAGCTTTCAGTAACCTCATGTCCTTACATTCTAGTTTTTGGTTATCCACCACCAACGTAATTGTATGGGAGCATTTACTTCCACGACAATCATTTACCTGATAATTTTTATTGAGTTTTATCCTTCCACAACCTAAGTTTAAACAGTACCTCTTACCCTGAGTAAAAACCTTTCTGATCTTCTGGATAGATCTAGGCAAATCCTCTAATTCCTTTTTGCAATAACGATTAAAAAAGGGGTTCTTCATATGAACCACTTTATCAAAAACATACTTAAAATAAACAGAGTTAGAATCCCAGACAGATTCCACCACAAAGAGGATCCTCAACAATTTACGAAGGTCTTCCAAATTCACTAGCCCTAGTCCCCCAGCTTCGACCTCGGCATAAAGATGAAGTCTCTTAGACCATCTGCCTTTTTGGTGAACCCAGTTACTTAATTTCCCAGATATCTTATTCAACATCTTGTATGGGGGATCGAAAATCTCCAACAGATATCTTATCTTTGGGACTATACCAGAATTTACAATATCAGCTCTCTCCTTCAATTGCAACTTTAGGTTTAGTGGTCTCATCTTAACTTCCCAAGACTCAATCTCTTTTATTAAGGACAAAAAATTCATTTCCTCTATTTTGCCCTTACCAAACCAAATCCCAAGTATCCTAATTGTCTCCTTCACCACAATACCCAGACAATCCTGTACTTCATTATCCAACGCTTTCGAATAATTCACTATAAAAGAGTTTTCGTAATTCATTTGAGCATTAGATGCCTTTTGGTACTCAAGAGCCATTTTCTGAATATCACATACTTCCTGCTCCGACAACAAAAAAAAGTTATGTCATCAGCGTACGCTGTGTATATAGGACAATCAGCCAAATTACAATTCCTTTTGTGAGCAATACCCTGCTGCACCTTGCAAAGAAAAGGTTCAAGACTCGCAATGCACAGCAGAGGAGACATTGCATCACCCTGCCTGATTCCTCTTTTCATAAAGATTGTTTTGGACCGACTAGGTCCAATACAAATCTGAAAATCTTGATGAGTTAACCAAATTTGTACCCAGCGTACAAGATAATCGGAGACACCAAAAGACTTCAACGCTGTCAACAAATAACTATGACCGACCCTATCGAATGCTTTCGCATTGTCAAGGGCCATCAAAAAACCAAAGTGTTTCTTCAACAAAGGAACCATGTCTCTAACTGTTAAAAGGCTATCTTTTATTGACCGACCTTTAATTGAACAAGTTTGAAACATACCAATTTTTCCATTTAATTCCTCCCCCAATCGTGTAGCCAAAATTCTTGATAAGATCTTAAGATCTATATTTACAATTGAGATCGGTCTATACTGTGTAACTTCAATGGGGTTCTCTACCTTGGGAATCAATACTATATCGGCTACACTCATACACTCAGGAACAATCCCAGTCTTAAAAATATGATTGCAAACATACACCAAAAAAATTTGAATGTCCTCTATTAAATACAAATCAATTGGAAAACCATCCTTTCCCTGGGGAGGAATTTGCATTCAGTTTACTGATGGCTTTTTTTACCTCGTCTAAAGTGATCTCCTTATATTTAATTTCCTTATCATTCTTATCAACACTAGTATGTCTTAAATATTTCTCAATACCATTCATATCAACATCATTTTCACCATAAAAAAGTTCATAGTATCGTGCACATTCGTCCATAATTACATTACAATCATTGCTTATAATATCATTAAATTTGAGACAAAATATCTGCTTTTTTCCAAGTATTTTACAAAAAGTTTTGAGACCTTCCTCAAAAATTTTTTTACAAAACCAGCTTTTACGCTGGAAATACCAATTTTCTTTGAAAAAATCTTGTCTACCTGGAAATCCACCCCAACATCCCCACTACCAACAAAATATTTCAATCTATTTAAAATATCCATTTTCAGGAAACTCCACAGTTGGACAGGATCATCGTTAATATCCAGCAGCTTATCAAGCCCTTTCGTGTATTCTTTAATCATTTTCAAACAATCTTTATCATAGAACCTCTTCATAGGGATATGGTTACCACTAAGACGTCATTTAGCTTTAATACATAGTCTAAAACCTAACCTTTTATCAAATAAGGCAAGATCCTCGTACCCTTCACATAAGCCATCATCTCGTAGTTCACATAGCACCTATCTAGTCTGACTTTGCTTTCTCTTCTCTGCCATGTGAACTCAAAACTGTCACCATTCCATGCTCTCCAAACGTCAATCAAATTCCACGAGTTCACCATTTTCGACATCTTCTCTCTTAAGGATGGCCTCCACTCTCGTGGGGGTATTCTATCTCTTTTCGGATCTAACGTGACGTTCCAATCACCAATTAACACTTGGTTATCTTCATATCTACATCAATAAAATCATTTACATAATCTATCATACGCCCAGCGTTTGATTCACTTTGCGGACATAAGCAATTAAATAACCAAATCATTTTGTGATCAATCTCCAATAACACCACATTGCAATACGATTCTAACAAACTTTTCTCCTCTATAACACAATACTTATACCGAGGGATTAGCATTAACGCCCCGCTATATCGACGTGACGCCCTATTCATAATAATAAGGAACTTGTCCTCATAGATTTTTAACCAATCGGGAATGTCGTATGTAAATAGTCCAGTCTCCTGAAAAATATAAATTGCACCCCAATCTTTTCTTATAATATCAAATAAGAAATTCTTAGAAATATAGGAATTTAAACCTCTTACGTTCCAAGAGTAAATTTTGAACATCACCATTTTTAAAGAATTACTTTCTTTTCCTTTATTAACTAACTGTACCAAAGACACCACAAACCTACATATTTTTTGTCATAGATTTATTCCTCCTTGGTTTCTCCAAGAGGTCTACAGCATTCCGTATGGTGTCCCTAGCACCTTCCGAAAAAGTTCTCTCTCTTAGCATATATTTCCTAGTGTAGATAAAATCCTCAACACTGTAATTATACCGCCTGACCAAAATGCTCAGGCCCACCTTATTCTTCTTCGACTCCCTTACTATGGGAAGGAATTCACCTTCTATTCTTGACACCAAATCATCATCTATATTATTCTTTTTTAATTTCAATGGTGAACCTGCGGAAGGATCATTATTGTAAGATTTATTAAAATCTTGCTACGGGTTGCTCATCCGTACTCAATCCCGTAACCAGTTGCGGTAAAGCGGGTTAACAGTAGAAGCAGACAGCGTAGCAGTTTGAAATCTCTAAGTCGAGGCACCTCCGTTGCCAACAACGTTCGATAAGGAAGGGCACTGGATAGTTTCTGCTAAGAGAAGGGCGACTACTAAAAGCCCATCTCCTTTTGACTAGCGCCCACGTCTGAAATTATGGCTGGGAAAGCGTCTGGTGGAAAGGCAGCAGGCTGTGGTTGTTAACTTTCTGGTGGGAACCCTTCTGGTGCCTGCTCGAGCATTGGTCCGGTGACGGGCCGCCCGTTTGAATATTTATTTTTCCTACTGAATATGTAACCGGTCTCAAAGATCCTAGAGATTCTCAATGAAACTCTGAACTAAGCCCAGGCGAATGCGTTCTGCTAGACTCCTGGCAGCAGCAATTCAGGGAGGGTCAGCTGCTAGAATCTTGCTATGGGAGTGCACTGCTAAGCAGGTTGAAATCTCTTAAGTCCAGACGCCAGTATTCTGCTAGGACTCTGGCGGCAGCCAACCTGACAGGGTTGACAGCTATCCTCACAGTGATGGCGCGACCTCCCAGGTTCAGCTGCATCAGCAGGTGCCCGACCGTGATAGGGGCTTGGCTCCGGGTCTTCCAATCCGATGAATTTTGGATTGAGGGCTGGCTTTAGGGCCGGCCGCAAACCGCCCGATATTTTTTTTAACCGGTACCTATCCAGATGACCGCGTCGGCTTGGCCGTACACAGATATCTTTCGCGCGCCCGGCGAAAGTAAGTCCATGCCTCGGATGGCTGACTGCCAGATTTCCCATAACGTGAGCACACCTTCTTCTAAGGAGGAGGGCACCGGCTCGCAGACGGAAGGTGGGCAAAGGGCTTTCGCATGTGGTTTGTGAAAGTCGCGTCTGCCTTTCTCTGCGAGAGATTCACGTTTCGTGGGACGTGTCACGGGACTGATTCCTTACTGGTAGGGAAAAAGGTTTAAAGAGCCTCACTCGCAAACAACGTTCAGTTAGGAAGGACACGGAAATGTTTCTGCTAAGAGAAGGGTGACTGCTAAAGGCCCATCCTCTTTTGCCTAGCACCCACATCTGAAATTATGGCTGGGAAAAGTGTCTGGTGGAAAGAGCAGGCTGTAGTCGTTACCTTTGGTGGGAAACTTTCTGGCACGTGCCTTTCTGAGCGTTGGTCTGGCAACGGGGCCGCCCGTTTCTATCTTCATTTCTTGGCACGAGTTACAAAGCCGAGAAAATTCCCATGGCCAGTTGGAATCTTAGTTAACGTTATTTTAGCTCGACCCGTGCTTTGGAAACGGGTCGTGGACGAAAGAGACATATATATTTTTATCACAACTCTGAGCGGTGGATCACTCGGCTCGTGGGTCGATGAAGAACGTAGCCAACTGCGTGAAGTAATGTGAATTGCAGGACATATTGAACATCGACGTTTCGAACACACATTGCGGCCCCGGGTATACCCCGGGGCCACGCCTTTCTGAGGGTCGGTAAATTTTTTCTCGCGGGTCTTACTTGTGAAGCCAGATGACCCTGCGTCTCGTTGCAGAACGTCTTTCCTCTTATCCGAGGTAGAGACGCCTCCTGCTAGAAACGATCTGAAAATTTGGTGGTTGGCTCATGGACGTGACAGTGTTTGAATGCCGTGGAAAAGTAGAGGATGGCAGGGCTCCAGAGAGAGCACTTCGGCCTGACTCTTAGTTCGTCTGCAATCCTCTTGTCATCTCTTTGCTTCTTGAGCTCCCGTCCGCGCACTTCGTTGTGCGTTCCGAAGGGCGTGGGGCTTTTGGGGCAAGGGAAAAGGAGGCAGCCTCTTGTGCCTATGCCGTCACTAGAAATCAACTCGACCTCAGATCAGATGAGATAACCCGCTGAATTTAACCATATAAGTAAGCGGAGGAAAAGATACTAACGGGGGAGAGTGAACGGGGAAGAGCCCAGCGCGGACGACGGGCAATGTGGCGTTTGGGAGGAGCCTCTCCCGGCAGATCGCGGAATCCTAAGTCCCACTGACCGGGGCCACAGCCCATGGTGGGTGCAAGGCCCGTTTGGCTTGTCATTGTGTCTGCCGGACGGCTCTCTCCCTGGAGTCGGGTTGCTTGGGAGTATAGCCCTAAGTGGGTGGTAAACTCCACCGAAAGCTAAATACTTCCACGAGACCGATAGCAAACAAGTACCGTGAGGAAAGAACTTTGAAGAGAGAGTTCAAGAGTACGTGAAACCGCTCGGAGGCAAACGGGTGGGCCCTTGAAGGTCAAACAGGGGGATTCAACCCATCCGCAGGAAGACGGCCGTCACTGTGAACGGATCTGAGAAGAGCTGTACATGCGATGGCTAGATGACAGTGGGTGGGTGCAATTCCCCCTCAGTAGGACGCCGCAACCGGTTGGGTTGCCCGTAAGAAAGGTGATCTTGCGGCAGGACAACGGCAGATATCCGTTACCGACGAGCTCTTTCCTCTAGGGGGAAAAACGTCAGACGGTGTTATAGCCACTGCCTGACCGAGGGCTTGCACGTACGTACTCGATGCGTGGTATTGCCCGTCCAGCAGGCCGAGGCTGGCAGGTACCGATCGCCACTCGTCTGGCGGTTGGCTGTCCTGTTGGCTCACCGGTGGTTGGGCGTTCCTGCTCTCGTGGTGGCACTTGAGGTCGGCAGCGAGTAGGTCGGTCGCCCACTCACCCCGTCTTGAAACATGGACCAAGGAGTCTTACACGTGCGCGAGTCACAGGGTTACTCGCAAAGAATTACAAAACTCTAAGGCACAATGAAAGTGAAGGTCAGGCCTGACCGAGGCAGGAACCGTCCGGGTGAGTGAAGCTCTTCTTCCTTTTGTGGGTGCAATACCCCGCGATGGAGCTTGGTGGCGCACTGCCAGCCCATCTCAGCCGCTTCTTGTTGGCGAGGTGGAGCCAGAGCGCACACATTGGGACCCGAAAGATGGTGAACTATGCTCAGGCAGGACAAAGCCGGAGCAAACTCTGGTGGAGGTCCGTAGCGATTCTGACGTGCAAATCAAACGTCGAATCCGAGTATAGGGGCGAAAGACTAATCGAACCATATAGTAGCTAGTTCCCTCCGAAGTTTCCCTCAGGATAGCTGGTGCTCGGTGAGGAAGGCACTCTCATCCAGTAAAGCGAATGATTAGAGGCCTTGGGGCCGAAACGACCTCAACCTATTCTCAAACTTGAAATGGATGAGAATGCCGGCTTGCTTGACTGAAGCCGGCAAGAGGATGCGGGTGACATTGCTGCGATCATCATTAAGAAGGGAATTCAAAACCAAGAATTAGTCTTCAAGACTTATGCAGGTATGGAATCGGCCTCCATCATTATCAATGACGTCTCCTGTGGTGAAGAGAAGTTTGTGGCGCTCTATAATTCACCTAAACATTATCTTGACGTTAGCGAGGTTGATGAACTCTTCAGTCGTGACACTCCAGTAGTCGTGGCTGGTGATCTAAATGCCAAACACCCAAGCTGGAACTCCAGAACGCAGAACTACAACGGCATGATACAAGGTAAAGATGACATCATCGCTGCTGGACCTGTGGAGGACACCTACTACTGCGACCATCCCCCTACTATGACGTTTTGGACATCTCGCTCTTGAAGGGTTTCTTCAAACCATACAATATATTCACAATTGATGACCTTTCTTCTGACCACAAGCCTGTGGCGTTTAACTTTGACAAAGTTGACATAAATTTCCGAGAGGAACTCATACATCTTCAAGACTGGAAGCTCTACAAAGATATTCTTAAGGACTATGGCTGCCATCCCGACGTTGCGTACTGTACGGAGGACATCGACCAACGTGTTGAAGACATCACCAGATGTATTAATAGTGCCATAGAGGCTAGTAACTATCCATCAGAGAATAAATCTCCTCATCGAATCCAACTCACTCCTGGAATCCAAAGCCTAATTGGTGAAAGAAACAGGAACCGTAGACTATGGCAACGCTATCGTGAACCTTGGCTCAAAGCCAAGTACAATAGGCTAGTGCGAAGAGTCCAAGAGGAGATCAAAGAGCTTCGCGACGCTAGATGGAATGACAAGCTCAAAAGCTTGTCGGCTCGCGACAATTCCATTTGGAGTATGGTCAGATCTTTACAGAAGAAGAAGAAGAATACGCTTCCTCAACTCCGTACACCGCAAGGTGACTATGTGCAAACAGATCAGGACAGGGCCCAAGTCATTGCAGATTCACTAGAAATGCAATTTGTTACTCTGATCAACAACAATCCCGAGAGCCAAATCATGTCTAAGCGTGGGGAGGATGGCCTTGTCAACTTTGATTAAGTCCCGCAGCATTTAACGAAGAAAAACATCGAGGCCGGCGTGATCGCCACGATCATAAGTAAACTGAAAAAGAAGAAGACTCCAGGAAGAGACAAGGTGAGCAATAACGCCCTTATTAATCTCACCAATATTATTAGCGACTTCTGGAAATTTTCTTACTTCCCTGCATCTTGGAAACAATCTATTGTTTTGAGTATCCCCAAGCAGGGACAAAACCCAGCAATTCCCTCGAGCTACCGACCTATTAGTCTGCTCCCCTCAATGTCTAAAGTTTTAGAGAAAACGATCCTCGTCAGATTCCAAGAACACTGTCTCGCCAATGATCTACTTCGGAAAGATCAGTTTGGCTTTCGTGCCGCCCACTCTAGTTAGATGCAGATATGGAGGTTCGTAGAAGACCTGACCACCCCCTTGAACCTTTCCAGGTACTGCGGAGTGGTATTCCTCGATGCCAGTAAAGCTTTTGACCAAGTGTTGGGGCCTTGTCTACAAGATGATTAGAGACGGGTTCCCTCCCGATTTGATTTTCATGGTGAAATCCTTTCTCACCGACAGGTCCTACCAAGCAAAACTTGGTGAAAATCTATCCAAGCCCCGTATTGTAAAGGCCGATGTCTCTCAAGGTTCTGTCCTCGGGCCTGTGCTATTTAATTATTTTGTGCATGATTTCCCGAACCCCACAAATTGTAATCTATATTTTTATGCTGACGCTACTGCCATTATGACTTGGGCACACAAGCCGACTCAAGTTATCACTCGTCTATAGCACGCCTTGAAGATGTTCGAAGACTGCTGGAAGCTGAACCTTAATGTTGGAAAGTGCAAGGCCATGTACTTCAACAGATAGTTCCAGCGTCCCCCAGATTCTCTTGTTCTATTCAATAAGAAACATGACTGGGTAGACAACTACAAATATCTTGGCGTTATCATTGACTCAAGACTCTCGTGAAATCGTCATGTGTCCTACGCTCTGAACAATGCGAAGAGGCCTAAGTACAGACTCATAGCTCTCCTGGGCCGGAACAGCACCCTCAACATCGACAATAAGTTACTTCTGTACAAGTCGATTATTCGGACCATACTCCTCTTTGGCATGCCTGCGTGGGCGACCATCTGTAGAAGCAGATGGAGCGAGTTACAGTCATTCCAGAATGTTACTCTGAGGACCATTGCCCAGCTTGACAGAAGGCCCGTGAAAAACCAATCCATCCATTCAGATTTAAACATGGTCCACATCGGAAAATTTATACAAGACCTCCATTTGATTATGGTGCAGAAGGAGAAGATTCACGACAATGACCTAGTGACTGGAATACTGACGAACTCAGTGGATATGAAATGGCATATGAAGTATCGAAAACCGAGGCACATTCTTGACATCAACTTTGAAGACATAAGCAACGTTTCTTTCCCGGACTATGGGATAATCTTCTTACTCCTTGTTTTTTTTTCTTTTTATTTCGTTTGTATTGTATTTTGTTTCTGACAATCGTCAATCTTATTTTCTTTTTTGTATAAAATGGAAGACCGCTTGGGTTGGTTAGGCTTTTTGACTACCTCAGTGTATTTCATTTGGAATTTATTCTGGTTCGATGAGCTTTGTGAAAGTGCTGCTTTCGTCCCATCTGAAGAAATGTACACTTCACTGTTTGATTGTCGATTGTCGGGTGACATTAATATGGGAAGAACTGTGCTTAGGAAAAACACTAGCTTGGCCTTGTTAGCCCTTCAAGGACTACAGAGGCACTAGCGCTGACATCAACAGTGGATTGAATATTGTCGATCCTAACACCTCCTTTGTTCCTCTTATTCTGTGCAGCCTGCCAGTCATCTCCATTAATGTCAGCAGAGTCATTATCAAGCCTCCTCTTTGTGCTGGTTCTTGATGTGGAGCTATTGTCGCTGATCGCGCCCAAGCCTGCAGGACCTTCTTTACTATTGAGTGGAGGAACAGCGTTATCCATTTACATGGGCGAAACGGACGTAACGGGAGAGCCCATAAATTCTTTGATAGCATTGCTCAGATTGGAAATATCTGTATTCACAGTACCAATATCCTTGGTCAGTGCTTCCAACCTTGTTTCTAAGTCCAGATATTTTTTGTTCAATTCGGAACATAAAGTTTGTTGCACCTTTCACATGTAACAAAAGGAAGTCTAAGACAAAATCTTTCGAAATACGGCATACATTCTCTCAAATACTTTCCAAGCATTTTTTTCTTGGAACCCAAACTCCCTTTCGAAATTTGTATTTTTCTGGAGCGTCTAAATATGTAGGCAAGAGATCATCAGTAACATAGACGCTATTGTCATATTCATTTAAAATGCGTCTATTTAATTTAAACTATGCTGTCAACATGGTTTCCCTTGTTTCAGCCTCAACAGCAGCTCTATATTCATTTCCTTTTGGGTAAACCCGCAAAACAATGCTGCTCGGTAAAGAATCATGGCTGCCGCAAGAAAGTGAGAAATTCAATAAGAAACTAAGCTTGAACATCGAACGGCAGGGTAGGAGTAATTTGCAGAGCATTGGAATGAAAATGATAAATGGAAGTTGAACGTCATGCTGCAGGCTAGGAAGGACGTGGAGGACCAGAAGGAGGGACGACTGGTCAAGCCAGAAGCTGGAAGTGGTCTGTCTGAAATAAAAAAAAACAGTAACCACGGAAAGAACATCAACAATAGTGGGACACACACCCTCGTGATCACGAAAATTATTCGCGAGGGACAACTAGCTGCAGACAGTGATAATCACGTGAAGATTTTTTAATTAACATTTATTAAAACAATATATACTCAACAATCACTGTCTGCAAAACAGTAAGAAAAATTTTAAAGAATAGAAAAAAATAGAATAATTAATAACAAATAAAATTATATCTAAAAAACAAAGCCCCCTGTAATTTTCTTGAACACTAAAAAAAATGACGGTCATTTGTACAGATAGAAGTTTAGGTACTGACGTTACATATACATTTTCAAAAAAAATTGTCTAAGTTACAATAAACAAATAAACATTTATCCTTTTAGTATTTCCTTTCATTTTTGTGTGCGCACATAGTATGTTTTGCCTTTTTAGCAAAAGAAGACAAAAGTATATTTTGCATTTTTGGTATATCATAATTAAAATGTATATTAAACGTACAATACGTTAATAAATGTAAAAAAAAATACATATCCTGTAGTAAAAAAACAATGTGGTTACTGCCTTCACGTAAGGTAAGAACAAGCCCAAAAATATCCTTTTGTGATTATAAAGCTAAAGTCATTTAACAAAAAATATTGCCTTTAGAAGCCCTCTCATCCCGCGAAGTAAATACCTTTGCAATTATGAAGTTTAAAGGAACAAGATAAACTTTGTAAATACCCTCGTGTAGGCCAGCAAACCAATGAGTTAAGTAATTTAATGTAAATAATTACTTATCCTGCTCAGATAAGGATAACAAATCCAGGAATCTGCGTAAAGCAGGGGCAGGTAAAGGTTTAGTTAGTGCGTCTGCCGGCATGTCGGGGGAAGAACAGTAGGTAAGAATCACATTCTGAAGATTAATTTCTCGCGCGATGAAATTATGCAATCTCAAGATGTGTCTTGTCCTACTCTTCAATTCTAATGCTCCCAGACATGCTATGGCAGACGTTGAGTCAGTATAAATGATTGTGGGGAGAGAAACGTGTGCAACAGGCATTGCAGCAGAAGAAGCCAGCATTGGTGAATCGCAAAGGGGTACTCTTCCTTCATGACAATGCCTGGCCATATGTGGCGCTGATGGCCAGGAAAACCATCTCCTTGTCCTAACTCGGTTATGAGGTCCCAAAGACATTTCAGTGACTTCACGCATTCGTTTATAGCGATTATTTCGGCTTCGCAGCTGCTCAGGGCGACTGAACGTTGCTTCTTAGATGACCAGGTTATGGTATTTTTCCCCATTTTGATCCCCATTTTGTTGCCATTGTTTTGATTAAAACATAAAGCCATTTAAATAACAAGTTCAAAAACTTAGATTTCGTTACAAGATTAAATTTTTGAAATAATTCTTCTATTCCATCTTATTTCACAAAGACAGTCCGCCTGCGAGCGCCGCCATTTTGAAAACAGCACTCAGGCCTTTATCTAGTGGGCTGTGGTTTGATGGAAAGTGACGTCAGATATCGTTTTCGTTGGGAGGCGTGGTTTCACATTTTTATCGCTAATTTTAATATTTCTAATAAATATAACAAGGATTTCGTATTCAGCATAACACAAACTGTATAAAACAGTGCTTTAATTTGTAAAAAAAATTCCATGCAACTTCCCCATTCTGCCTTCAAACACCCTTGCTGCCAAATCCGGTCTATTTGAGAAAGTGATCCAAGGCGACAAATTTTGGGTTATTTCTATCCATTTGGGGTTGCAAGTTATTGTTATGAAAAAGCCAGGCTTACCCAAACGCCTAACCATTTCCATTGCATCAAGGTAATCTTGCCTCATAACTACCTTGAAAAGAAGAAGGCTAGATTAACAAACGAACAGGTTTATGTAGTCTATAATGTTCGTTTTCATCAATATAATCCATTAAGCCCTTATAATTATCAACCCTTAATTGGGCTTGATTTTGCTTATGAAATTAAGCCAATTGGCTTCAGCTTTCAAATATTCGTTAATGATATATTGTTGAAGTAATGGTCCTCCTAAAAGGAGTTGATTAAATATGCTACGAACTGCGAGATGATAAGCATAAAATTCTCGGAGAGATACTCTTTGATTATTTGAATTAAAATGACGAAGTACATCACTCCACCCTTGCTCACCGTTCGGGAAGAAGAGTGTATAAACCATTGGATCGGTATTAGGATTCAAATTATTAACTAATTCAGATGATCTCGTACACCTCTTGTATACACGAATGTCTCTCTCAACTGGTAGATCCCCATCATAGATCTTAAAAACCATTGCAACTTCATTAAGCTGAGGAGCATTGTATCTCCTGATATTTTTTTGTTTTATCAGCAAAGAATCGCATCATCACTTGATTGGTTGCACGATTCTCTATTTGAGCCTTTCGCTCTTCTTCTGATAAAACTTCGTGCATCATTTTATATGCGTCATAATAGGGGTTAATTTCTCGTACAAGTTGATCAATTTCTATGAGTAATCCTTGATCTAAATCACCATTAGCTGGATGAGATACCCTCTGTCTAAAAGCCTCTTGCTCATCAAGTACATATACTTGGGCCAATTTATAGCATGCCCTTCTGGTGGCATTAATGGAGGAATTCTCTTATATACTTGTCCCTGTATTTTATACACATAAGAGCCACCACCTCACATATTAATCCGTTTACCTCCAAAGGAAGCGAAGCTAAGGGCATTATTATAGGAACGGATTCGTGCCATAAATTGCTGACTTTTGGGATGTGTCATCATGAGTAAATCTTTCAATATTTGGGGATATTCTTTGAACGGAGCCAGTTTTATTTTACCTTTCATACAACACCTTGTAAAGCTTTTTTCAAAATAAAAATTTTTTGATTTGCAGCTTGGACAAATTGTACACATTTCACCCAAAGTCAATTCATTGAATTGGTTTTCTGACCAATTTAATTTCCTATGATTTGATTTTTTTTACTAGCTTGCGTGAATTTGTGCTAATCATATCTCTCTCTCTCTCTCTCTCTCTCTCTCTCTCTCTCTCTCTCTCTATGTGTTCAGGAGTTTTATTTGCCCTTTGTTTAGTTCGCTGAGAGAGTCGTTTTTCTTTGTATTCGGGAATTTCATTGAATTTAATGCATCTCATGTATTGTCTCATATAAATAAATCTTGAAGGACCAGGAACTTCTGCATATCTTTGTGTAAAATAATTTGAATCGACTGGTATAATGTTTAAATGTCGCTGAGATTTGTCATTCTCACGTGCAATTTTAGAACGGTCTTGAGAAAATTCGGGCTTAATTTCCATTATTAATTTACGC
>JAHWFO010096746.1:0-20580 GCA_023313115.1 Rhysida immarginata | reverse complement strand
TGTGAGCCCTTAAAAAATATTCTTTTCGAATTTTCATTAAGAATTTTTACTGTATTAATTCTAAGCGTTTTCATCTGTTTTTTTTTATAATTTAACATTTTGAGATTGTTCTTTTTACCTGCAAGCGTAATTATCCCGGGCAACGCCGGGTCCTCTGCTAGTTGTAAATACAAAGCAACAAACAACAATAAAAAAAAAAAGATGACAGTGGAATTATAATATTAAGAATTCACGTATCAGATCAGGTAACATGACTAGGGACTACCAAAAAGTGAATAAATACATAACAAATTAAAATAGTATTAGCAAACCCTGTAACTAGGGTAAATTAGCATATAAAGCTAAATAATAAACCTATTATCAGAATAATTTAATGTGAATTACCCATATTGTAATAGTGTTGTTACAATATCTAACAACGGAAAATGAGCTTTGAAGGTACGAAAGATGATATATATAATATCGGCTTCAATAGAGAGCAATATGCGTAAAACAAAAATTTTTTTTAATTCTCTTCGAAATAACATTCAAGTTCGGACCCATGTCCATAGAAACCTTTTGGCTCAGAATCATCCATACTACCTTCCCTAAACGTTTGTACGTTGAGTTTTGAATCACCCTATATGTTGATTTTCCAAAAATTTTAAAAATGTTTAATTTTTAATTTATTTCAATTAAAAATTCTAATGCACTTTGAAAGGTTCCCAGCAGCCTGAATCCAAATAATTAGATATAGCAAGATCATTAAAATGTAAATCTTTGCTGTACGTAACAATTTTTTGCCATAAATTTTACAATTCATTCATGTATGCATTTTCTAGTTTGCAATTGTTTCTCGTTTTGGTTTGCATCTTACTATCACATTAACATGTTTTATAAATAAGCATAATTTCAAATAGTTATTTTTGTAGATCTGGACAGAGTGAATATTAAAACAACAAAAATTTAAAAAATTCTCACACACTGTACGTATTTTATTTCAGTATAAAAAAGTGTCGCTTACGAATAAAATATTTCAAAGAAGCATGGTTAAATAAGACATACGAAAGGAGAAAAACAATTATCGTTAGAGAGAGGTAGAGTTATGAGGATCATTTCAAAAGTAACGCAAACGATGGCGGCAATGGCACGTTATGCAATCCTAACAAATCTAATAGTCACTTAGAGTCTATCAATATATGTGTTCAATCAATATAGAGTGTTTCAAAATGTATACACCAAACTTGACACACAGCTAGGAGGCATGAAGGTGAACAGATTTTCTTAATACATGAGGGGTCGGAAATCAACCATTGCCAAGATAACGTTAGAGGGGGGTGGGCAGTAATCAGAGTGCACATGAAAACACATTAGTAAGTATGCAATGTGCACACCTTTATTATGGAACTGCGAATTCACTGAAGCTTTACAAACGACCCTCAAAATGTGAGCCAGCCATGGCCTCACATGCATGTTATTGGCGCAACATGGACTCCCGTATGCGGCCAAAGATCCCGGGCATTTCTCCGATGTCGTCTAAAACAACTGCTATGCGAGCTGCCAGACCTTAAATGCTTGTCACAGGTGTTCGGTACACAACTGAATTCATGTGGCCCCAATAAAGAGAAGTCCTTGCCTGTTTGTGTTGTGCCATCATTTGCATGCTTTATCACTTGTTTTATGCTCCCCCATTAACTTGACAATGGTCGAGTTCCGACCCCACATGTATTAATAGAATCTGTTCACCTTCATGCCTCCTGCCTGTGTGTGAAGTTTGGATTATACCTTTTGAAACACCCTGGATATGTGTCTATCAGTTACGACATATCAAGCTGATGAAACTGTGTTTAAATGAATTTTTTAATATGAAGTATCTTGTTTTTTTAAGCTTAATATGATTCTCTAAAATCTGACTTTCAAAATGTTTTGTAAAAGCAATTTAGTACGTGCGTATTTTGTATAAACAATTTTCGTTCTTCGAGTGGATGGAGCCGGCCAGGTGGCCGAGAGGGCTAGGGCGTAGGCTTTCTAGTACTCGAGTCCGCCTGGTCGTGGGTTCGAATCCCGCCGTGGGCATGGATGTTTGTGTTTGTCTCGGGCTGCGTACTGTTATAACTTGTGTAAAAGGCGCAAAATGACCATAGTGGTCGACGCCAAAATTTCTAATCAACCAACCAATCGAGTGGATGGCGTGAGTCTTTAGCGAGCGAGCGAGGCTTTGTGGTGATGCATGCTTTGTGGTCGTGTCACGCGGAGAAGCGTCATTCTATTGGTTGCTTTTGAGGTATATTGCTTATCCTTGCTGCAAAAAGGAAATTCGCTTCCACGACGGGTCGTCGCCGTTATCCGGGCCAGAGGGGGCCCAGCACTTAGGGAGGTGTGTCATGACTTTTGGTGAGTGAGTATTAGATGCTGCTCGCACCTTGTGAGCTGGTGCACCGTTATGCTGAAACCATACATTTCTCCTTTCTATTAATACCCATTCAGAAATTTCATTTCTTAGTAGCTCATAGATTTTGATGGAAGAACATGGTCCAATAATGCTACCATTACAAATTCCACACCAAACATTAATGGACCAGTGACGTTGATGAAAAGCCTACCGCATAAAATGGGGATTAATGTATGAACAATGATGTTGCTTTGTCTGTTAACAAGCCCTTTCCTCGTGAATTTTGCCTCATCCGTCCATAATACATTTTGTAAAAATGTAGCATTATCCTCTAATGCATTCAAAACAAAATTGCAGAAATCAGCCCGGAGCAAATAATCTTCTGGTCCTTCCAATGCTTGAACAGGTGTTAAATGGAATGGATGAAATCTATTCTTATGAAGAATTCGCCATACCGTGGTTATAGATAATGCACACTCTAATGCAGCATCATGGAAACAACTATGTGGGAATGCAATGAAATAGACTATGACATCTGCATCTGTTACCCCTCTATTTCCAAATCTATTACGAGGCACATTAAATGTTCCTGTTGCTCTTGATTTTATTATTACTATACAAATGGTATTCTGATTGGCTCTTCTTGCATTTGGAAACCTAGCATACGAAAGTTTGCAGTTAAACGAAAATTTCTGTAACGTTCCTCATAAATTGTCATTATTTCAGTTAATTGTTCTGCTGTAAATGCAGGCATTTTAGTACTTAATTGTTTCATCCAAAATGAGAGAAATTGTGTGTACATTGAATGTAAATTGGAATATAAAATTATTTCTCAGACATCCCCTATTCCGGAATTGAAATATTCCAGAATTAGAATAATATCAATTACTGCTACATTTTCTTAAAATTCGTAAAATATTTTTACTAAAAATAAGGTCAGTTCATTTTTAATTACCTTCTGAATTCTGTGGGTAACAATACAGGAAGTCTTGAAATTTAGACTTTCACAAAATGTTTGTCTCAAATTTTCTCAAACATTAGCCAGATAAGCTATGCTGCAATGATGATTTTCAGATTAATTCGACCGTGCTCTACAAGTTTCTCTATCTCTTCTAGTTTCCGAGATAAAACCATATGACCCCTTCATTAGCATCGAACATCAATTTTAACAATACCGTGAAATTCGGCACGTGTCAGTTGCTATACAACTACACTAACAGTTTTTTAAATTGAAGTAAAGGTTTTTAGGATATTTGGTCGTTACACTTTATTTGAAACACTCTGTATATAAATGTATGTGACATAGGGAACGAGAAGGACCTAATTGAAATGTATATGACATACGGCATAGGGAACAAGAAGGACCTAATTGACTTCGAAAAGGAACTCATTATTGGTGCTTATCTAGCTGGAGCCACGATTGAAATGTCTAACTGCAGCAACTGACTGAATTCTCTAAATATTCAGATTATTCAACCGTAACAAAAATGATCTATTCTGGATGAAACTGATCTCAAATTCATGAACGTCGGATGGGTTCCACAGACTACCTGAACTTTGTTCCCGAGCAAGTTCATCCTGCAATGTGCTACATTTTTATCCTGGAAGTGACGACAGTTCTTCTTCAAAGACGGTAGTGCTACTGTCCATCGCGCACGACTGGCTCAGCAGTGGTTTAGCAGGCACGAAGATGACTTCCGTCATTACCCTGGTCGCCCCTGAGCCTAGGTCGTATACCCATAAAGGATGTTTGGTACATGTTGGAACGACATATCACACAACAGGCTCCTCTTCCAACAGATCTGCGAGAACTAAGGGAATGTATGGTTAGCCCCTGGTCTTCCATTGCCAATCCTCATACATGCTGTAATTCGGACCAAAGGGGATCCAATAATATTTCTAATATTAAACAAATATTTCTAATTCATTACCTAGTGCGTGTAGGGAATGCAAATACATTGCTTGACAATTGCTAGCACGATAACGCACCTTGCCATAAAGCAAGGGCTGTTGATGAAAAGGGGTTTCGAGAACTTGACTACCCTGCCCAGAACCCCGATATGAACCCCATCGAACATCTATGGGACGTGTTGGAACGTCGATTGCCCGCTTGTGCGGAACGCCCGAAATCCGTGACTGAACTGTCCAAGACACTTTTGGCAGAATGGCGAAAATTACCTGTCAAAACGTATCAAAAACTAGTGGACAGTATGCCCGAGAGAGTAGAAGCTGTGGTAGAAGCAAAAGGTAGACCAACAAGAAACTAAAATATGTATATATTAGAGTGTTTCTATTAAAGTGATGGTGTCACATGACTTTTGATAGGGTAGTGTACATTTTAGATGCTAGGCCCTCAGTCACATATACTTCTCCTAGTTCCATCAGGCGGGGCTTGGATTACATAAAAGCATCTAATGTCTTGCACCTCGAATAGTTAACCCAGTATATTCTCTTGTTGAAAACATAGAGAGAAATATTCGAGATATACTAGTATAGTACAGTTAAACTATTTCACTATTAACCCAACCTAACGAAAACAATTTTTATAAAAATTTGTCTGGATATAATATCATAAGTTCTAAGAAGATCATTTCTGTCTGTCCATTATAAATAACAATTTATAAAACCTTTCTGTACTGGATACTTTAAAGGAAATTTCAAAGACATTTCACCTCCCTAAAGTAAGTTTTAATTATGCTTTTCTTGTATAAGTTTTAGATTATTATCTTCCATAATTATATTCAAACTTTCTAAGCTCTGATTTATATATCCTTAGATGTTTTTTCTGTGAACAGGTTTTTAAGAAAAAACTGCTTTTCTTTCCATTTATTCCTTTGAAATATCTCCCATCATTAGGCAAATGCGCGAATGCCATAAACATCTGTCGGCAAGACGGCTGAAACTGTGGCATGCAATTTATTTAGATGTCACGCTTGCTGCCATCCCTTTCTTTTTTCATACAAAAATTTCTCTTAAAAGAATCTTCATCCATGCCCTAATTTCTTCCGTGAGGCTTTTTTTTTTAAATGAGGATTTTTTTTTGCTTTATCGCCTCCCATTAGTAAATACCGACATTTTATTTTCGGTGCATGAGTAAATTATTTTTGAGGAAACATTCACCTAGCCGAATATATTATTATTTATAGTGTTATTGTTACCGCTATTTTTGTCAGTAACAATAACAATTGTAATAACGGGAATGGAAGGGTTTTAACCAAAGTTTGAAGTATATTTAGGGCAAATAAAAGCTCAGATTGGTGAAATGTGAGAGTAGAATATGTAATAGAGACAACTCATAAGTTAATAAATGCTTTGATTTTTGGACATTATGTTTTATTTCACACTATCCTCATATTAACGTATCTTGATAATTAATCTCACCGAGGAGGGTATAGGAAAGTAGCGGAACCCTGAAATATTATATTTTTAACCTTTATCTGCATTTTTAACCCCGAATTTCTTAATTAAAATTTGGTTTTATCGAACATAGCATTTAGAAAATATAAAAGAGCTCTATATTCTTTCGTTTTTCATCATATCCGATCGAATGACATATCACATGCCATTTGTTGCCTTAGTTCTAATGACCAAATGACTGCCACCCCCCACATTTCCGACCCCACTAGAACGATTTGGCGCAAACTTCATAGTAATGCAGATCTTGCCCAAAGGAATCTGCATACCGAATTTCACTCCTTTAAATACCCAAATACTACATAGGCCTTTTGTTGCCCCCCTCTAACTCCCACCCCTGTAACTTCGATCCCAGTGGACATGCCTATGATAAGCTACATTCCGAATTTCAATCTTGTCAGAAAATGTAGAAAATATGAAGGGGACAGACAGACGGACATTGTGAAACCAATAAGTGCTCCATTATTCTACTACTTAATAATCATATTTAAACTTACGTTATCTTATCGCTTGCTTTCTTTAAAGCCTTAACCCAGTCGGACACGGATTCAAAGAGTTCTGTATCTTGGCCTGTGCAATACTGACCCATTCAGCAGAGTTACAGCTATCCACAGGAAATAGAATTTCGTGAACGTCATCTTCCTGTGCGATTTAGTATTCCTTGGATTATTCTCTGGGATTTATTTCTGGTGACTGCATCATGGAAGCCTTCAGATACCTTTCTTCGCCTGTCATTGTCGGTATTCTTTTAGCCGTGTCGCAAGAATTCCATCTTTCACGAACAGTCCACCTAAGAATACTTGAAGAACACTCTTCTCCAATACGGCAATGTATTTTTCAAAATTTATAGGCTATTATCAGCACACATTATAATATAAATTATCACTAGCCCTGCTGCTTCTGTGCTCGAAATGGTTCTTCACATCAAAGCGGAAAATTCACCATGCTTGACTGCAGTCAGTTCATGTTGAATCCATGAAAACTGAGTAAAGAACGACCCAGAGGAAAAGATGACACGTGTCTCAAAGTTCAAAGAGCATTCCACTCTGTTACTGCGAAGAATTCTGAATAGATCGTTTTTCAATATTGTTTGTGGTGAGAATGGCTACTGCCTGGTAGCTTATCCGGTGAGGATATCTGATAACTATTACGACTCACTTGATGGTGTGCGCCATGTCTACAGTTTGGCATCTTGTGAAGATTTTTCTCCTTCACCCGTTTTGCATAATTCAATTAACGGGCAATCCTTCTTCCTTATTTTTAATTACATGATAATGCGATTGAAGATGAACGGCGCTGTATTCGCTTTTCGGCAGTTTCATTCTGATTTCTTGCTGGGATAATGCCTTGGACGTTTCCGTCGAGGTCACGGTCGATCCTTCTGTGCTCCTGGTATGATAGCTCTAAATCTCCTTTGCTTAAAACTTTTTAATGTGCCTAGTCTGTAACGGTAATTTTCAAAATACTTATTGTAAAATGAACTTCTAATGTGGTCTTTCCCTGTCGCTCCGGCGCGCAAAACGGGATCCGTCTCGGGCGAATTCATTGGTTAAAGGGAATGGCTGGCAAATCACCATCTCCTTTTGCTTTCATCAGCTTTAGTCTATTTATTGTCGATTTTCTTGTGATGTAACTGGTACGGCTGGAAGCTGCTTTGCATAAAATACGCGCGTTTTGTAACGACCCTCTCCTAAATTTCGTGACACAGGTTTATAGGAGATCTTCAAGGCATCAGCAAAGTTGGTCAGAAACTTTAATTTTTGAAATTAAATATTTCCGTTGGCTAAGGCTCAATGCATGTAAACCTTGCCCATTGCATTTTTTAGTGGCCTGTTCAGTGCAATAGATCCGGTTTTGCAAAGAGCTTACACGCTTCTAGATCGGAGTTGTCGGCAATTTTCAATTCTGCAGCATTCCTACACCTGTTTCATTCGATGCCATGGCGTATGAAGGCTTTATTGTTTTAAGAGGTGGACGATGTGCTCAATGAAAAACTCTTTGTGGAAACTGCTTTATCATTTGCAAACTGTCGTCAGGATACTGGCATGAAATCGAAATAAAAATGAAAATGACACCGAGCCCCTATAATAATGTTAACATTTATCGATTTGAGCTATTTAAAAACCTTTTTGTTTTTTTCTGATAAGGAAAAGTTAATTAATAAGGTATGCTTAGAATTTCAATCAGTCAGCTTCCACTTCAGGATTTGTAAATATTTTATTATTCAGTAGCTGTTCATCGTCGCTTTCCATTTCCTCCTTGAAAAGATTAATTTAACGTATTAATCTTTACTTTAAAGATTACTCCATGCAATTTCGTCTCGCTCTCAAATTCTTTATTCTAATGCCTTTATTCATTTGTTAATTAAAGGTATAATAATTCTCTTAGTGAGCATTAATTTAGCGATTAAGACTCCTTATTTAATGGCAAATAAATTATCATAAATACAACCCTCATATTTTGAACTGTGAGGGGGGCTGGGGGAGGGGGTAATTTTGAAATCTTAAAAAAAATAATAAAAACAACGAGAGAAACAGAGCGCTACATAAATGTCGCCACTTCCAAATATTCTAATGTTTAAAAGTTGTATAAAAAGTAATTAATTTCGAATCTGCAGTCCGAAGAATTGAATCATGATAATGTTTTTAGGTGCAACAAATAAATAAAATATATAAAATAAAAATTGTAAAGCACAAACTTTAACCTTAAAAAGTGCAGTAAAAAGTAAAAAATCTAATATTAAAAATGTTAAAAGTGTGGTGGCGCCTTTATTTTATTATGTAGTATTTTGTTTTTAAAATGTAATAATGGGTAAGACAGAACAATGAACAACACGGAAGATAAAAGAGCAGAATTAATAAACCCACGTAAAAGTTCATAAAGAAAGAAAACATTAGAGTGGAAAACGATTTGTTTGGACGTTCTTTTAAGGACACGCCTGGACTCCTGGGGACAATACATTATTTGTAACAATATATTAATTTTTTAAATTTATTTTCTTAAAACCTTTAATTCTCAGCGTTTTCATGAGTTTATTTTTAAGATATTGTAATATGTAATATAGAAAAAAAGAGTCCGAGACACGCCACCACAATTTTAACTTTTTTGAAAAATTAGATTTTTTACTTTTTACTGCACTTTTTAAGGTGAAAGTGTGTGCTATAAATTATTTTAGATATTTTAATTTATTCATTTTAATCTTTATTTACAAAAAATTAAGCTTTTATATGATAACCATAAAACTGAAAAAAAAAAACTTTTGAAGCCTGCCCAGTCGGCTACGTTTATCTCGGGAAAGAGTTTACAATACATTACGCTGGCTAATCATAAACATTTCTCTCCACAGAGACGTCATAATCAGCGCCTTTCCTAGCACTGGTAATCAAATTAACAATAATTATACAGAGTGAGGCATTTATATTGAGACAACTAAATATCTGAGAAACTAAGCATTGTACGAAAAAAATGTCCAAAATCAAAAGTGAATTCTTTCCCGGGGGAAATTCATTAGTTAAAAAATTACCCTTGTGAGGGGGGCTGGGGGGATAGGGTAACTTTGAAATCTTAAAAAGGAACCCCTATTTTTAATGGCATTAATTTATTTATTCCCTGCCCTAAATTTTACATAGGGATGACTAATCGCTCCTTCAATACAAGGTTCAAAGAGTACATCCAGTCATACAACAAAAACGACGGAAAATCTAACTACGGCGAGCATCTGACGAAAGAAAACCACCCATCCAGGACTACAAGCTAGGTGACAGAAGTCTTGAGATATTCCAACAACCCGAGAAATACCCTAATCTTGGAAGAGGTAGAAATTTACAAAACCGTAAACGACCCTGAAAAGAAGAATCCATCCTAAATTCACAGCAAGACTTCGACGCATATCCCTTTTTACGCTTGAGAGAAAAATTGCTATAATTAATTTTTATTTTATAAATGATCCTCCAATCAGTTTTTTTTCTAATTTCGTTATTAGCCCTAGCGCTTGCAAATCTTTCTTTTATTTTATTCGCTAAGAATATTTGTTTTAAACTCCAGTAATAGCCCAAACGAATGCATAAATTTGTCAAACCAATCATGAAAATTTGTCAATCAATCAATCAGTTTAAATTTGTCAACCAATCAGATAAATTTCGGCCTCCCCTTATTAAGTACCGAAAGGTGCTTTATGCTATCAGTGTGGGGATACGTGTCTGTCTGTCTGTCCGTCTGTCTGTAACTCTAACTCCTCCGAGGCTATGAAAGATTTTCAAAATCTGTTTTCGTCAGTCGATGAATATGGTTCATGGGATGAACGAGTTACACAAATATTATCTCAATCGGTTGATTGGCACGTGCACAAATGGTACCTCTATTTTCCCGCCTAGCAATTTTCATTGGGAAGATATATTGAGCAATATATCAAAGAAATCGTAATAACGGGATAGAAGCGGTTATTCATTACTGTTTTCCTCAGTCGATGAATATGGTACATGGCACGAATCAATCACAAATATTATCTAAATCGGTTCAGTAGCACGTGCACAAATGGTACCTTCACGACCCACCAAGCAATTTTCAATGGAGACATACATTAAGTAATATATCAAACAAATCGTAATGACGAGATAGAAGCGGATATAAATTATTATTTTCGCCAATTAATAAATATGGTTTCGGGAATGAACCATTTTGAAAATGGTTGAAATCGAAACAATGACACGTGCTCTAATAGTACCCTTATGACACCCTCAAAAATTTTCAATGTTAAATATAGCATGTAATATATCAAACGACTTGAAATGATGTGTCAAGATGAATATAATGTAAAATTAATGATAGTCAAAATTGGTTCCAAGGAACATGGTTTAGTGGAACCATTATGGCTCATTGGAACTTTCAATGCTAAAATATGGCATGTAATATATCAAACGACTTAGAATGATGTGGCATGAATGAATGAATATAACGTAAAATTAATGATAGTCGTAATTGGCTCCAAGAAACCTGGTTTCGCGGAACCATTATAGTTCGCTGGAACTTCCATTGCTAAAATATGGCATGAAATATATCAAACAACTTAGAATGACGTGTCATGAATGAATATAACCTAAATTTAATGACAATCCAAGTTGGTTCAAAGGTACGTGGTTAATGGATCATTATGGTCCATTAGTACAATATTAATATACGGCGGTTTAAAATATGGTTCCGCGAATGGTTTAGTTTAATCTTTCGGTACTTAGATATGTCAATCCTTAATGGTTTATTTTGTAATGTAACGACCAGTCGAACCAATCCTATTAATTAATTTTTGTATTATGGAATCTTCAACCAATCAAACAATTGTATCCCTTATTAAGTACTGAAAGGTGCTTTATGCTATCCGTGCGGGGAATCGTGTCTGTCTGTCTGTCTGTCCGTCTGTCCGTCTGTCCGTAACTCTAACTCATTCCGAGGCTATAAAAGATTTTCAAAATCTGTTTTCGTCAGTCGGTGAATATGGTTCATGGCATGAACGAGTTACACAAATATTATCTCAATCGGTTGATTGGCACGTGCACAAATGGTACCTCTATTTTCCCGCCTAGCAATTTTCATTGGGAAGATATATTGAGCAATATATCAAACAAATCGTAAAGACGAGATAGAAGCGGTTGTTCATTACCATTTTCGTCAGTCGATGAATATGGTACGTGGCACGCAATAATCACATGTATTATCTAAATCGGTTGAATAAGACGTGCACAAATGGAACCTTTATGACCCAACCTAGCAATTTTCAATGGGAAGATATATTGAGTAATATATCAAACAAATCGTAACAACGAGATGGAAGCGGATATAAATTACTATTGATAAATATGGTTCAGGAAATGAACCATTTTGAAAAAGGTTGTAATCGAAACAAAGGCACGTGCTCTAATGTTACCCTTATGACACTCTCAAAAATATTCAATCATAAGATATGGCATGCAATATATCAAGCAAATTGGGATGATGTATCATGAATGAATTTAAGGTAAAATTATTGATAGGCGAAATTGTTTCAAAGACACCTGATTTAGTGGAACCATTATGTTTCATTGGAACTTTCAATGCTAAAATACGTATGGCATGTAATATATCAAACGACTTGGAATGATGTGTCATGAATGAATATAACGTAAAATTAATGATAGTCCAAATTGGTTTCAAGGAAACTCGTTTAGTGGAACCATTATGGTTCATTGGAACTTTCCATGCTAAAATGTGGTATGTAATATAGGGTGAATACAAAAGTCTGAACCCCCCTTTTATTTTTTGATCCGAAGCAGATATGTCAATTTTGATGAATCCAATGAATAGGAAGTTGTGGGTGGCCTATCCCATGGTGCACTTTTCATCATCCCAAATATGCAAATTAGGGCACATTCAAAATGTATCTCAAAAACCGTAAGGGATAGAGAAAGAAACTCAATTGCTAACTTGTTCAGCATAAAAAAAAACAAAACAAAACAAAAAAAATCATACAAATCGGACCTACTAATCACCCACAGTCACGTGGTGAACTGTTTGCAGCTTACAAACAGTCACACTGCACAAACAAGTTACTTCAAGCAGTTTAAAAAAAAGTTAATCAACAAAATGCTCGATGTGACGACCGTGGGCACCATAACACAATAGGGCACGGAACCTAACTGGCGCCAAAACATCGGCAAGCATGGCGGGTGTCACTCCTCGGCACGCTTCCTGGATTCGTTGAACCAGATCCTTCAGTGAGGCGGGCTGCGTAGCATAAACTTTGTCCTTCAGGTATCCCCACAAGAAAAAGTCAAGTGGTGTAAAATCAGGGGAACGGGGTGGCCAACGAACTGGTCCTCCTCGGCCAATCCATTGTTGTCCAAACATCTCACTTACACGCTCGTGAACGACCAACCCGTAATGTGGAGGAGCTCCATCATGCTGAAACCACGTGCGATGATACGAGGCCAGTCGCAAATTGTCAATGAAGTCTGTGACAACCACGTTGTGAATTTCAGCCCGGTAGCGTTCTGCAGTCAGTGTTCCATCGTAAAAATACGGTCCAACCACAGTGTCATTGTACAATCCACACCACACATTGATTCTCCAGTTCACTTGATGAGTCGCTTCTCGCAGACATCGTGGATTTTCTTTTACCCAATGATGATGGTTGTGTCTGTTGATAACTCCATCCCTGCTGAACTGGGCTTCATCTGTCCACAACACCTCATGAAGGAAGTTTGGATTATCATCCAGGCAGGTAAGTAACCAGTTGCAGATAACGGCCCTAGCAAAATAATCTAATGGCAGTAACTCCTGGTGACAATGAATATGGTATGGGTGAAAATGATGTGCGTGTAGAATGTTGAGAACAGTTCTCTGATGGCACCCAACATCTGCAGCAACTGCAGCCAGAACTAGTGTTGTTGTATTCTCGTCGCCTTGTGCCCTTGGTCGTCCTCGTTCTGCATTAACATTCCCTGTAGCCTCGAATCTTTGAATAATGTAACGCAATGTTTAACGAGATAGATGGCGTTCGTTAGGGTATCCGTCTCGATACAACCTAACCGCAGCATGTAGGTTTCTCCTTGCCTCTCCGAAGCAGAAGATCATGTTCACCATTTCCGGAACAGTAGCTTGCCATCCTGGAATTGTTCTGTCTTCTGTATGCCTTTTATTTGCTCTTCCGCATGAAAGTGAATGTGAGTATGGTAATAATTTATGTTAATTTTTTGATTTGTATGCTTTACATGGTGGAAATATCAACATTCAGTTTTCCTTGTGCAGTGTGACTGTTTGTAAGCTACAAACAGTTCACCACGTGATTCTGAAAGAATGGTTTGTACGATTTGGATGATTTATTTTATTTTGTTTGTTTTTTTATGCTGAACAAGTTTGCAATTGGGTTTTTTTGAGATAAATTTTGAATGTGTCCTAATTTGCATATTTGGGATGATGAAAAGTGCACCATGGGATAGGCCACCCACAACTACCTATTCATTGGATTCATCAAAATTGACATATCTGCATCGGTTAAAAAATAAAAGGGGGGTTCAGACTTTTGTATTCACCCTTATATCAAACGACTTGGAATGATGTGTCATGAATGAACATAACGTAAAATTAATGATAGTCGAAATTGCTTTCAAAGAACCTGGTTTAGTGGAACAATTATCCTTCATTGGATCTTTCAATGCTAAAATATGGCATGTGATATATCAAACAACTTGGAATGATGTGTCATGAATGAATAAAACGTAAAAGTAATGATAGTCGAAATTTGTTCAAAGGTACGTGGTGTAATGGTATCTTTATGGTCCATTACAAACTCAAAATGTTAACATAGTACTGTTAAAAAATATAGTTCTGCGAATAGTTTAGTTTAATCTTTCGGTACTTGGTTATGTCATTTCTTAATGGTTTATTAAGTACCAAAAGGGGCTTTATGCTATCAGTGTGGGGAAACGTATTTGTCTGTCTGTCTGTCTGTCTGTCTGCCTGTCTGTCCGTCTGTCTGTAACTCAAACTCCTCCGAGGCTATGAAACATTTTCAAAATATGTTTTCGTCAGTCGATGAATATGATTCATGGCACGAACAAGTTACAAATATTATCTAAATCGGTTCATTGGCACGTGCACATATAGTACCTCTATTTTCCCGCATAACAATTTTCAATGGGAAGATATATTGAGTAATATATCAAAGAAATCGTAATGACAAGATAGATGCGGTTATTCATTATTATTTTCGTCAGCCGATGAACATGGTACATGGCACGAATCAATCACAAATACTATTTAAATCTGTTCAATAGCACGTCCACAAATGGTACCTTTACGACCCCACCAAGCAATTTTCAATGGGAAGCTATATTAAGTAATATATCAAACAAAACGTAATGACGAGATAGAAGCGGATATAAATTACTATTTTCGCCAATTAACAAATAAGGTTCCGGGAATAAACCATTTTAAAAATGTCTGAAATCGAAAAATGACACGTGCTCTAATAGAACCCTTATGACACCCTCAAATGTTTTCAGTGCCGAAATATGGCATGTAATATATCAAACGACTTGGAATGATGTGTCAAGATGAATATAAAGTAAAATTAATGGTAGTCGGAAGTGTTTTCAAGGAACCTGGTTTAGTGGAACCATTATGGCTCATTGGAACTTTCAATTCTAAAATATGGCATGTAATATATCAAACGACTTGGAATGAGGTGTAATGAATGAATATAACGTAAAATTAATGATAGTCCAAATTGGTTTCAAGGAACCTGGTTTAGTGGAACCAGTATGGTTCATTGGAACTTTTAATGTTAAAATATGGCATGTAATATATCAAACCACTAGGAATGATGTGTCATAAATGAATATAACGTAATATTTATATTAGTTGAAATTATTTCAAAGGTACGTGGTTAAATGGTATTATTATGGTCCATTAGAAATTTCCAATGTTAACATAGGGCGGTTTAAATATATAATTCCGCGAATGGTTTTGTTTCACCTTTCGGTACTTGTTTATGTCATTCCTTAATGGTTTATTAATTACCGAAAGGTGTTTTATGCTACCTGTGTGGGGAAACGTGTGTGTCTGACCGTTTGTAACTCAAACACCACCAAAGCTATGAAAGATTTTCAAAATCTGTTTTCGTCAGTCGATGAACGTGGTTCATGCACGAACTACTTACAAATATTATCTAAATCGGTTCATTAGCATGTGCACAAATAGTACCTCTATTTTCCCGCTTAGCAAATTTCAATGGGAAGATATATTGAGTAATTTATCAAACAAATCGTAATGACGAGATAGATGCGTTATTCATAATTATTTTCGTCAGTCGATGAGCATGGTACCTAGCACGAATAAATCACAAATATTATCTAAATCTGTTCAATAGCAAGTGGAAAAATGGTACCTTTACGACCCCACTTAGCAATTTTCAATGGAGAGATATATTAAGTAATATATCAAACAAATCGTAATGACAAGATAAAAGCGGATATAAATTACTATTCTCGCAAATTAATAAATAAGGTTCCGGGAAAGAACCATTTTGAAAATGGTTGAAATCGAAACAATGACACATGCTCTATTAGTACCCTTATGACACCCTCAAAAATTTTCAGTGCAAAAATTTAATATATCAAACGACTTGGAATGATGTGTCAAGAATGAATATAAAGTAAAATTAATGGTAGTCGGAAATGTTTTCAAGGAACCTGGTTTAGTGGAACCATTATGGCTCGTTGGAACTTTCAATTCTAAAATATGGCATGTAATATATCAAACGACTTGGAATGAGGTGTCATGAATGAATATAACGTAAAATTAATGATAGTCCAAATTGGTTTCAAAGAACCTGGTTTAGTGGAACCATTATGGTATAGTGGAACAATTATGGGTCGTGGTAAATTTCATTGCCAAAGTATGGCATGTAGTATATCAAACGACTTAGAATGAGATGTCATGAATGAATATAACGTAAAATTAATGATAGTCCAAATTGGTTTCAAGGAACCTGGTTTAGTTGAACCATTATGTTATAATGGAACCATTATGTGTCAATATAAATTTCATTGCCAAAATATGGCATGTAATATATCAAATGACTTGGAATCAGTTGTCAAAAATGAATATAACGTAGATTAATTATAGTCCAAATTGGTTTCAAGAACCTGGTTTCGTGGAATCATTATGGTATAGTGGAACCATTATGGGTCATTGTAAATTTCATTATCAAAATATGGCATGCAATATATTAAACGACTTGGAATGAGCCGTCATGCATGGATATAACGTAAAATTTATGATAGTCCAAATTGGTTCCAAGGAACCTGGTTTAGTGGAATCATTATAGTATAGTGGAACCATTATAGGTCATTCACAATTTCATTGCCAAAATATGGCATGTTATATATCAAACGACTTGGAGTGAGGTGACATGAATGAATATAACGTAAAATTAATGATAGTCCAAATTGGTTTTAAGGAATCTGGTTTAGGGGAACCATTATGGTATAGTGAAACCATTAAGGGTCATTGGATATTTCAATGCTAAAATATGGCATGTAATATATCAAACGATTTGGAATGAGGTGTCTTGAATGAATATAACGTAAAATTAATGATAGTCCAAATTGAAATCCAGGAACCTGGTTTAATGGAACCTTTATGGTATAGTGAAAACATTATGGGTCATTGGAAATTTCATGGCTAAAATATGGTATGTTATATATCAAACGACTTGGAATGAAGTGTCATAAATGAATATAACGTAAAATTATGACTGTGCCCATGAGCTTGAAATATTGTACTCACGCATGTGGGGTCCATGCTTTCATGCCGTTTCCGTCAAATTCTCATTCTGTTATCTGCATGCTGCAACAGAAAACGTGGTTCATCAGATCACATGACTTTCAGACCACATGACTTTATTTCGATGGTCAACTGTCCAATCCTTGTGTTCCTGTGCGAACTGGAGACGTTTTATCTTGTTAACTGCAGATAGCAAAGGTGTTCGAACTGGCCTTCGGCTCCCATATTCCATACTATGCAGTGTATGGCGAACAATGCCTTCAGAGATAATTTCAGAGGATCCCTGATAAAGATCTGCAGTAATTTGATGCGCTGTTGCCCTTCTGATGTTTTGTACCAGTCTTGCCACTCTCCTTTCTGCCCGAACATTGATGGCCACAACTGGCACGTTCAGACTCAGTTTTCCGGCAGACAATCCAGTCTGTAACAATTTAACAGCAGCTGCTTTTGAACATTTAACGAATGCAGCCGTTTTGCTGATATTAGCTCCATGGCTCCGAGCGCCAAAAATCATCAAAGGCTGCTAAATCGCGTCGTTTACCTATAATCTTTTGAAACAAATCACTTCCGATGTCGTGGTAAACATACTACTTGCATATTTACACTAGTCCGGCTCTTTAGCAACTTCAGCGCGAAATCAAAGCTAATTTGCCTACAAACATAAGGTGGTCATAATAATCTGGCCACTCAGAATAAACACTTCCTCTCACAAAAAACCATTGTACAAAGCTTTAATAATACAAACTTTATTGATATCAGCGTCGATCAGTCGTCTATAGTTAGATCAGGTTTTCAGTATAGGTTCACTTAGTTAGAGTCACATTTCAAAAAATTACAAAATCGCCTGTTCTCCTATAACTTATAATATCATATTTTTGAATGGTTTTAAATTTGTCCTACACAGCATGAAATCTTTCACACAGGACTGATGAAAGTGATGAAGCTAAGATATCACACATCTTTTACCTGGGTGCTTCAAGTCCTTCTCAAAACAAAATCTATCACAAACAATAGGCTACACGAATATCCAAATTCATTGTTTATGACTATACAAGGAAATATGAATTCCGTGTCCCAAACTGTCGCATATACAGATGTCCCATGTTGAACGTCTAAGGGTTCAACAGTAACGACTGAAAGTTGAGTCGTGGCATGCCAAAGTGAACAATAGCCCGATACGAATGTGCCAATAATTTCCACTGCTAAGTTCGACGCAAATATCACATCTGATGATATAAACGTTTCATCACCGAGTGATAAAATGCAACCGATGGAGGTCTATAATGAGCCATAACCGTCAACATTAGCAGCATGTTCATCAAATGCGATTTATGTACGGAGTGATATACAGGGTGAGGCATTTATCTTGAGAAAACTGAATATCTCGGAAACTAAGCATTGTACGAAAAAATATCCAAAATCTAAAGTGAATTATTTCGCGGGGGAAATTCATTAGTTAAAAAATTATCCCCCACTCCTTTGTGAAGGGGGCTGAGGAAGGGGGTAACATTGAAATCTTAAATAGGAACCCGTATTTTTAATGGTACATTCAGATTGTACACAATATTTGAGAAATGTTTTATTATAAGTGTTTTTTCAATTGATCTTACCGTTTAGGAGATAGAGGCCCTGAAAGTGTTGAACTTTTAAATTTTGAACCTAATTTTATCGATGAACACAAAGAGATAGAGAGTGGGTCTTACAGACATTCCTAGTCAACTTTTCCATGGTCTTTAAGAATCCGAAGTCAGAATTTAAAAAATCCAATATTTTTCAATAGATACAAACAATGCCTCCATAGGATTGCTGCCCCCAAAAGTTTACTTGTGCACTAAAAAGTTTTGAATGCACTTGGTCAAAGTCTAAAGCATGCTTTGTTATATATACTATTGAATGCAATATCATTCATTTTTCTATCATTAATAGTTTTGACGTTATTAAGGTTTTCGTGATCAACACTTTTCGTGACATTCACGATTTAAGCGTGGCATCCCAGTATCGAAACATAAGACGTATTTTACGTCAAAAAGAAAATTGTATCTTTCAATAAGAGGAAGCTCTTCATGCCGTTTAAATTGTGTTTGGAACTTTGAAACGAATGTTTCTGCCATTTCTTCATTTTTTTTAAAAAAAAAAAAAAGGCTTAGACCATTTCCATAAAAAATGGTCAATGTATAGTTTAAGAACCCCACTGTCTGAATTTCTAAAAAATAAAAAAAAATAAAAAAACAAAAAAATAAAAAATTGACGGGGGTGGTCTTGGGAGAGGGGATAGTAAATAACTCCAAAACGGCTCATCGCAGCCAAACAAGTCATTTACAAAAAAAAATCGCCTTAATGAGAGGAGTACGTACATGTCGAGATTATTGAGTTTGGTTCGCTCGTTTGAACGCTATAACCATTTTTTAATTTTTAGAAAATAATTAATATCTCGAAAAAGGCTTACCCAATTGACATAAAATGTACTCTGCGGTACAATTTAAGGAACCCTCTAAGTATGTATAATTATTTGGTTCGACTACTTGCAGTTTTAGAGGAGTTAGCTGCACAAAATTGGTCACAAACGTACATACATACATAGTACAGACGGAAAATTTTTTTATTCAAAATTTCACGAATCATGAGTTTTAAGGGTAGCATCCTCCTCGAAAAATCAAAATTTTGACGAAAAATTGAAAACAATTTTTTTTTTCGTTTTTAGCATTTTCAGGTTTTTGTGAATCCATTCTGAAATTTTTATAGCTGAATGTTAATTAGAAATTAAGATATTAATTAATTTATTTGCGTCAGTATTTCTGTTTAAGAGCTCATTATATATCCATAAAATTAAAATTGCTATAACTTTATCTGTTCTAATTATCCGTTTTAAAAAATTTAAACTGTGCTAGGTCAAGAAAAGGAAGCTCTATAACTTTATTTCAAAGTTTCTAAATCAATGAAACAAGTAATTTTATTGGCTGTTGATAGCATTGCATGTTATAGCTATGCCTGGTATCAACCAATCAGAAAGCAGTTTACAAAACGTGCGTGAACTAGTAATATGGTTGCCTCCATTAGCGTCTTTCTCCTGTAATTCAGTCATCTTTGTTACCTTGTGATCAATTTCAGTTCCAAACATCAAGTTTAATTTATTAATCATTTTATAAACTATAAAATAATTAATAATGCCAGGTAGAAGAAGCGATCGGCCAAAGAAGAGACGATTTCATGGAAATCGTTTCACGAACAATAAATCATACGAGGAAGGTGCCGCCAATACAAATGAAAACGCTACTGAAAAAATTATTTCTTTCCGGAAGCTAAGCGCATCAGGTATTCACAACAGTTTTTGCAAGAGTGAGTTGAATTCTGAAACTAATATCAGTGGATACAGATTTATTGACTGTGAACTGTTTTCGACATTTATTAATCAATTTCCCTGTCCTCAGTGCTTTATTAATTGTGGATATGATATCAGTGAAAATCGAAGATAAGGACTA